>JBBPLP010000372.1:0-24759 GCA_038089875.1 Fistulinella prunicolor
TTTGCTCGTTCATCCCACTCTCATTCGTCTCTTGGGCCTGGTAGATGTCATCGGTACCTTCGTACGCGTTGAGCGGTGAGCGTGATCCTCACCAATGGAGCAAGACGCGACGATGGATGATCGCCTTCGTCGTTTGGAACACCATCGCACCTGTGTGAGTACTCTGATCGGCGGTGGGCGATGTCGACTTCTCTTACATTTTTGTCTCGGTGCCACAGGGATCTTTCCCTGACATTTTATGTGAGGCCGTCAACCTCAGATCCATATATGGATATATGCTAAACAGACCCCTATAGTCTGGCATTCAACAGCAGATCCAAGATGATTTCCACGCGACGGGGTCCATCGCCACGCTCGGCGTTGGTCTCTATAACTTTGCAAGTCGAGGGACGTTGCACGTATGCTTACGCATCTGACACGTATTTGTATTAGGGAGCCATCTTTGGACCGCTCATCGCTGGTCCACTGAGCGAATTATGGGGTCGCCGTCCTGTCTACGTGATTTCGTTGGTAGCATTTACCAGTCAGTTCCTTGCATGCTTGATTGTCTTGAATTTCGATTGACGCGGCCACAGTACTATCGCTATGCACAGCGTTGGCTCCGTCCATGTTCACACTTCTTGTGTGCCGTGCACTTGCGGGCTTGTTTGGATCTAGCGTTTTCTCCCTCTACGGTGGTTCGCTCTCGGATATGTTTAATCCTCGTGAACGCGCACCGCTCGTGGCACTCTTCGCCATGATGTTGCAGGGTGCTCCGACCTTTGGTCCTGTACCAGCGTCAATCCTCGGCGAGTTTATACCCTGGCGTTGGTTGATGGGGTTCATCGCCTTCTGGGCTTTCCTCATTTCAGTGATTGTCGCGTTCCTCCCAGAGACGGAGCCTACTGCAATTCGGAAGAGGTACGAAAAACAACAAGGTATCCCGATAACCCCCGCTCGGGATACATTGAACATCTGGAGGGACGCGTTGCTCACGCCAATCAGTGAGTGCATCAGGAAGGGGTGAATGATAACGCTGACCTGAATGTCTCTAGCCATGCTTCGATACGAACCGATCGTGACGTGGACTACGTTTTATCACGCCTTTGTCTATGGATTGCTGTTTCTCCTTCTTGAGGTGCTTTTGTACTGCAATTCTTTCCTCTCTACGATACTGACCGTCAAGCACTGTAGGCGTACCCTCACGTCTACACAGCGCTTTACGGCATGTCCCGCCAAGAGACTGGACTGGTCTTCCTTGCACCCTGGGCGGGCAACCTCCTTGGTGTCCTCATCTACTTTATCTTCCTCAAGCCCCGGCACCGAGCGCGGCGGAACCAAGTCTTCTTTGAATCTTCCGGGAAACGCGAGATCTCCCCCGAAGAACGTCTTCCAGGCGTCCTCCTCGCATCCATCTTCACTCCGATCGGCATGCTCTGGTTCGCCCTGACTGCGCGCCCCGACAGCCCGCCTCTGCTCCCGATCCTGTCAGGGATCCCCGTGGGCATCGGCATGACGCTGATCCAACTCTGTCTGCTCAACTACTACATCGATCTCTACCCGACCCGATCTGCCTCGGTCGTCGCCGCCAATTGTGCCGTGCGAAACGTGGCCGCGGCGGTATTCCCGAGCGTCGCTGTGCCGTTGTACAGCGCCCTGGGTATCGGGCGCGCGAGCATGCTGCTGGCGTGCGTGAGCTGTATCGGGTTCCCGTCTGGGGTGGTCTTGTTGGCGTATGGGAAGCGCCTGCGAGCGAGGAGTCGGTGGGCGACCCAGGACGCGCTGGGTGTCCCGGCGGACGAGCCTCGGGGTGAGGCTGTGAGGTATATCGGTGCGGTCGCGCCGCTGTTGGGACAGTACACCGTGCAGACGTATGGGGGTACGACCACGTTCAAACCGTGATCGATCCTGTCCCGTTCCCCGTTCCCCTTTTGTTCTTTTTTGGACATCACGATCACGATCACGACGACGACGACGTGACGATTATTTCTTGAACAGCGCTCACGACAATTTTATATATCACACTCCAGGACATTCGATAGACGATGGAAGACGCAACGACATCTTGCCACAGTATCACAAAAGTAAACCAAGGACGTGTCCTACATACATATTCTGCACGGTCTTGTACTAGTTGTACTTCATCTAAAGTGCATTGGAAGCGTGTCCTCTATTCTTTTCATGGATGATGACTCCGTCTGCGAAAAGTGCGCGACGATCGCTTTTATACAGCGGGCAAGGAGTGCTGCCCCTTTCCACGTAACGTTGGGCTTGAATGCCGCGGCCACCGGTCGCGCGTGTGCACGCGTGACGGGGACAAGAAAAAGAAGGCGCGTGCTGGAACGCTTACTGTCGACCCAATGCCGGTGGAATGTATGACCAGCGCGACGACGCGTCTTTGGACGTAGGAGATGAAGGAGATCTAACGCGCTGATACTTGGGACCACGAGCTGCCACTGCCATGAGATGTGGTCATGACACGATACCAAAGCCCGGGCCACCGTGTCTGACAAGACAAAGGGCATCGAAGGCCAAGTAACATCCTCCGTTCCCGGGCACACCCAAGGGTAGCGCAGACACCGCCCTGCAGCGCCGCGTCCGGTCAATAACATGGACCCACATGATGGATGCCGGTGCGTCCGGGTGACTAACGGGGCCGAAGACAGTTGTTCCGAGTCTTCCGGCGGCGACAGGATCGTTACTCTTTATCAGCGTCCTATGGTCGCGTCGTCGGTCAGCGGGTGCATGGCAGGTTATAGTTGATTTCACGGATGAACGTCGAGAGGACTGATATCGTGCCGACGCATTGCCACGTCCGAGCTGTCTGCAGCGTCTCTCTCGGCAATCGAGGTCCAAGATCACTACATCCCGAAGGGCCTCCATGCTGACGAATACACGTCACCAACGCTAGCAGTGGTGGCAGCGTTTTGATACGTTGAAGCAGGCTGCGCCAGTGCGATGATAGGTGATACATTGATCCGCTTACCCCCGGTGTGGAGTCGTACACAATTCGGACCGTACAGCCGCTCGCATCGGGTGAGTCAGGATCTCACTGCACTTGTCAGGATCCGTCGACAGATAACGAGCACAAGTAGGTCCAACTACTATTCTATCAACGGGAATGGACAGTCTATAAGTCTATGTCTAACATTAAATAAGTATTATGTCATCGACCATCGACAGGCACCCAAGGTGCATCGAAGACGCCGTATCGACGTGTTGCGGTAATCTACTAAATGAAGCGGTGTTCATCAAACTGGAGCATGTGGTATGCATGGTGGAGAGCAGTACGAAGCTAGCCCGTATGGGATATAAATGCCCTTAGTCGCGGCTCACGTCCCTGCAACAAGCGTGGCGTTAGCACGCATCATCGACGAAAAGGATGAAATGAGTAAGTCATGGACCGGAAATAATCAGCCCCGTGATACGCTCAAACAGCATCGGCGACAATGCGTACGCAGTTGCTTAGAAGCGCGCCATATGGGTCGCGCCAAAGGTCAGCGCACCGCCAGCACACTGCAATAGCTCGTGCCACTGCATAGCACATTGTACACGGGGTTCAGTCCGTCCAAAGGAGTAGGATACCAAGGAATCTCAGGATTCATCGCGTCACTCACCGGCCAAAGAACTTGACTCGTAGCCAATCACCAGCAACCAATGCTCTGTTTCGGAGCGAGAAGAGGGTGCTGAGATAGGCACTTCGCCAGAACAAAAATGTTGCCATGCCCCCACTGGTCCACTGAAACGACATTAATAAGAGTCAAATGAACGAAAAGTAAACACACCTCTCGGCCAAAAATGGGCAAATCAGCGATGGCCTTGTCTGAGCCGATGTAGCTTGGGAACACCATTAATGAATGCGAGGTGGACCATGATTAGAACTCACGCTAAAGATCCCTGGTGACTGTAGTGGAATGGATTCATACGTATCTTGGCAATCTTCTTCTTGAGCTTTTCGGCGTGTTTTGTTGCCTCGTCGTCGAGTTGTTCTCCGTCCTTGACGGGCGAGACCTTCTTTACCTGATCTTCGAGAGCATCGCGATGTGCGATCAACTTGAATATACGCGCGAGATAAGCACCCTGCTGAGCCGCTACTTGTGCTGTGGGGGCATACGAGGTCGAGGTACAGTCTCCGAGGGCGAAGATGGAGGGTGCACCAAGCATACGAAGGTGGTCTGGGGTTGGTGAGCATTGCGATCTAATTAGAGATGAAGAGAACATACCATCAACAGCGATTCCCCGCCTGTTGGTCTGGTCAGTTGGCAGCTTGGCCATGAGATTCCTTGTGATCGGTCGGCTGGTATTTCCAGCGGCCCATACGACAAGGCCACAGTCGACTTGTTGCTCTGGTCCATCTTTTGGCTTGAGGGTGACTGTGGTGGGACTGACGCCTTTGACCTGATGAACGTCAAGCGAGTGCCCATGGGAAAAGAGGAGGGTGTACCATTGTTCCGGTCATGATGTCGATCTTGCTCTCCTTGAAGGTCTTTTCGGTGTATGCGATGAGTTCTTTGCTGAACATGGGAAGGACGCTGGGGAGTGCTTCTACGAGACTGAGACGCATGTAGGGATGGAGTTCGGGATACCAAGATTTGAGGTCTTCCTATTTTGGGTAAGGAAGAATGATAGAGTTGTGACAGACGCCAACGAACCTCGAGGAAGTCGTGTAGTTCGCCTGCGACCTCGATGCCTGTGGGACCGCCGCCTACGACAACCTGTGCAAGGTGAGGTGGGATAGCATCAAGGATGATGGAAATACCATGTGTAATAAGCGACGTTTTTCTTCTTCACTTGTACCAGGGAATGCAGCGGTTTCCACGCAATCCAAGAAGCGTCTTTGCATCTGAAATTGTGTGAGAAGGCAGGGTGTATGCGTGTGATGTGCAGACCTCTTCTGCATCGCCGATCTCTTTCATAAAGCAGGCGTGTTCCTTTACGCCCGGGATGCCGAATGTCTGTGTTTCAGCACCGACGGCGTATACAAGATAGTCATAGTGTATGGTGCCCGTTGGCTCGAGGGGGCGGAGAGGGGACGAGTCTGGAAGGGGATCAGACAGAAGCGATGAATGGAAAAGGGGGTTACCTGTAAAGGTGACTGTCTTGTTGATGGGCTAGAGAGAGATAAGGAACGAGAGACAAGAGGGGAGAAGAGACACACGTCGACGTCGGTTGCCTCTGCCTCGATCACTGCGACTTCTCTGGCCTTGTGGCGGGTGATGAAGCGGGTGGCTGGGAAAGGATGAGCGAGATAAGGCATGAGAGAGGGAACGCACGTTGTAGGATGGATCGAGCGCCGAGAGTGCCGACCGCTACGGAGGGGAGGAGAGGGGTGAAGAGGAAAAAGTTCTTTGGGCTGATGACGATCTAAGCGAAGGATGAGAAAGAGAGGCAAATGGGGGAGAGAGACGGACGGTGTTGTAATGTTCAGTGTCTAAATGTTTGAGGAGACTCGTCGCACCCCAACCGCTGCCGAGGACGACGAGCGTCTTTTTCTCAGGATCGAATGGCAGCTGTGGGCCAGGATGACGTTCCTTGTGGGAGATGTAGTAGAGCGTGCCGGTCGCTGAAAGGAATTACAGACGAGCGGTGATGAGTGGGAGAAAAAGACAGACCGGCGACGAGAGAGACGAGGGAGACGCGGCCGACGGTCTGCAGAAAGACGCGCCATCGATGTTGGTGCTGGGGTGGTTTCGGTGTGGTCGAGAGTGCGCGAACGAGAGTCGGACGGAGGAGACGGCGGGCGAGCATGGTCGAGGCGGTGATGAGAGAACGGATGTCGGACATATTATAGGCGACCCGGGATCAGAATCTGAGAGAACCCGAGATTCGGGTACAAATACGCGGCTCGACTGACATCACCCGCTCTCAAAGATGTCCGTGCACAAGATCCCCATCCTTGGCAGGGAATCCATCCACTGCGGCTTTCACCTCCACCACCACATCGCAGACACGCTCCTCGCATCCCTCCCCGCCTCCGTCTACGTCCTCATCACCGACACCAACATCGCACCCCTCTACCTCCATCTCTTCACGGACGTCTTCCACGCCCACATCCGCGACGCGTTCCCCGATCCAGCCACCGCACCCCGCTTCATCACCCATGTCATCCCACCGGGCGAGACAACAAAGTCCCGCGAGGGAAAGGCTGCCATCGAAGACTTTCTTCTAGCCAAAAAGTGCACCCGCAACACCGTCCTCCTCGCCCTCGGCGGCGGCGTCATCGGCGATCTCGTCGGCTATGTCGCAGCCACATTGTGCGTCGTCCTCTCCACCGCTTTCCCCCTCTGACCCCTCCCAGCATGCGCGGCGTGCGTGTCGTCCAGATCCCCACCTCTCTCCTCGCCATGGTCGACTCCGCGATCGGCGGAAAGACCGCCATCGACACCCCCCTCGGAAAGAACCTCGTCGGCGCGTTCTGGCAGCCAGAATACATTTTCATCGACGTCGCCTTCCTCGCGTCCCTTCCGAAACGCGAGCTTGCAAACGGTCTCGCAGAGGTCATCAAGGTATGTCTTCTCCGCTTCCCCTTCGTCTCCCCTCATCGTCCCGCAGACGGCCGCGATCTGGGACGAGGACGCGTTTGCTCTCCTCGAATCATCCTCTGCGACCCTCCTCAATTCCCTCGACACCATACAATCCCAGTCTCTCGCCGATCTCGCCTCCCACCCTCTTCTCAGGCTCATCATCTCCTCTGCCAATACCAAGGCCACCATCGTCACCTACGATCAGAGGGAAGCCCACCTCCGCAACCTCGTCAACTTTGGTCACACCATCGGCCATGCAATCGAAGCGTTCCTCACCCCCTACCTCCTTCACGGCGAATGTGTCGCCATAGGCATGGTCCTCGAGGCCGAGATCGCCCGCGGCCGCGGAAGAGAAACTGGCCTCGGCCAGGTAGGCGTCGGAAGACTCCGTCGTTGCATCGAGTCCTATGGCCTCCCGACCTCTCTTACCAGTCCCCTTGTCCTACGCGCCCAGGATCAGGCACGCGCCGCATCCGCACCCCCGATGACAATCGATGGCCTCCTCGATCGCATGGCTATCGACAAAAAGAATACCACATCCAGTGTCAAGAAAGTCGTCCTCTTGTCTCGCATCGGAAAAACCCACGAACTTAGAGCGACAGGCATACCCGACGATGAAATCAAAAAGGTCCTTTCGGAAGGCGTCACCGTCATCAGTGGTATACCCGACGGCTATATCAAGCCGTCCCTCCCCGATCCATTATTGGAGGTACCAGGCGCAGCGGAAAAAGGCCCCTTGCCTCCCCAGCTCGTCCGTTCCACTCGTGCCGTGTCCTCTGCGCCTCCCGCAGATGACAAAGTGGGCGTTCCACACATCGTCCTCACCACACCTGGCTCCAAATCCATTTCTAATCGTGCCCTGGTCCTCGCAGCGCTCTCAAATGGCACCGTCAAGTTGAAGAACCTCCTCCATTCAGACGACACTCAAGTTATGATGGCGGCCTTGCAGTCGCTCAAGGTACGTTGGCATGTCACCCATTCCCAACCTGCTCATCCGCCATCAGGCAGCCACGTTCGAGTGGAGCGATAATGGCGAAACACTCGTCGTCACCGGATCTGGTGGAAAGTTGTCGCTTCCTCCACCTGGAGCAGAACTCTACCTCGGCAACGCTGGCACCGCCGCACGCTTCCTCACCAGTGTCTGCACCCTTGTCTCACCCCCCGCTAACCAATCTCCATCGGATCGCACCGTCATCACGGGCAATGCGCGCATGAAACAGCGTCCCATCGCGCCCCTCGTTGAAGCCCTGTCAAAGGCCGCTGCAGACATCAATTACCTCGGTTCAGCAGGTTGCCTCCCTCTTTCCATCGCCCCCACTGGTCTCCCAGGCGGCACTCTCTCCCTTGATGCCTCCATTTCCTCGCAATATGTCTCCTCCATCCTCCTCTGCGCACCCTACGCCCAGCAGGACACCACTCTCGTTCTCACTGGAAAAGCCGTCATCTCCCAGCTTTACATCGACATGACCATCGCTCTCATGGCTGACTTTGGCATCCACGTCACGCGTGAGCTTGACCCCGAGACCGGCGCGCCGCTCAACGTGTACAAAATCCCGCGCGGGGTATACACCGTTCCTGAATCAGGCATCTTTACGATCGAGTCAGACGCGTCGAGCGCAACCTACCCGCTTGCCGTTGCCGCCATCACTGGCACGTGCTGCACGCTCACCTCAATCGGTTCCGCGTCCCTCCAGGGCGACGCGCGCTTTGCCAAAGAGGTCCTCGAGCCAATGGGATGCGCTGTCGTACAGACGGCCACGGAGACGACCGTTATGGGACCCCCGATCGGAACGCTCAAGTCGATGGGTGAGGTTGATATGGAACCCATGACCGACGCGTTCTTGACAGCTGCTGTCGTTGGCGCTGTCGCGACCGATGGCGGGAAAGGCGGAGAAGGCGGCGTAGGCAAGAACGTCTTGCGCATCCGCGGGATCGCGAACCAACGTGTTAAGGAGTGTAATCGTATCAAGGCGATGAGGGACCAATTGGGTATGTGACGTGGTCGTTGGCAGGGGGCCGTTGACTGACGCTCGGGCAGCCAAGTTTGGGGTCGAGACGGACGAGTTTGAGGATGGGATCGTCATCTATGGGCGGCCACTCACTAGCCTCAAGCATGGCGCTTCGATTCACTGTTATGATGACCATCGTGTCGCGATGGCGTTTTCTGTGCTGGCTACTGTTGCCAATGGCACCATTATCGAAGAAAAGCGGTGCGTTGAAAAGACGTGGCCCAATTGGTGGGACGACTTGGAGAACAAGGTACGGTACACACACGTTCTTACTCGCAATGCCTCATGCCTCGTATAGATTGGCATTCAAGTTCAAGGCGTCGACATACCCCATGCACACTCAACCCCCGCAGCGACCGTTACTTCGGCTATACCCAAAGCGCTCACACCGTCCACGACACCATCGATTCTCCTCGTTGGCATGCGCGGTTCTGGCAAGTCCCACATTGGCGTGCTCGCCTCACGTGCACTCTCCCTTCCCCTCCTCGACTTCGATGCTTACTTTGGATCGTTGAATCCACCGTCTCTAAAAGCTTACGTCCAAAAATTCGGCTGGCCAGCCTTCCGTGCGGCTGAGACAGGGCTCTTGCTCTCTCTCCTGTCCACGCACGCCAAGGGTTGGGTGATCAGTCTCGGAGGGGGCATTGTCGAGACGCCCGAAGCACGAGAGGCGCTCGTCAACTTCTCGACTCAGCAAGGTGGCAAGGTTGTTTGGGTGCAGCGCGAGTTGTCCGTCATCGAATCCTATCTCGACCAAGAGACCGAGCGGCCCGCATGGGGCGAGCAGGTCCGAGACGTGTTTGCGCGCCGCGAGCCGTGGTTTACGCAGTGCGCCGGGTACGAGTTTGGCAACTATGCCACGCTAAAGGGTGATCTGGACGGCGAGGTGGAGAGGTTCTTTGGACACGTTTCTGGGTTGAAGCCGAATCTTGCGCCGAATGTGGCCAAGGCTGCGCAGGGCGTGCGATCCTACTTTTTGTCGTTGACATATCCAGATCTCGTTCCCGTGTTGGCGGACATTCCGGAACTCAGCACGGGCGTGGATGCACTCGAGCTGCGCGTCGACCTCCTCCGCGAAGTAGGCTCTACGAACCCCATTCCATCGCACGCCTACGTTTCACAACAAGTTGCCGCGCTCCGACGCGCCACGTCCCTCCCCATCATATTCACGGTCCGCACGGTCACGCAAGGCGGGGCGTTCCCGGACGGCGCGACGGCGGAAGCCGCCAGTCTGCTCAAACTCGCACTGCGCCTCGGGTGCGAATACGTCGACGTCGAGACGACGCTCCCACCACATTCCATCAAGGAGATCAGGGACCACAAGGGCGCTTCCCAAATCATTGCTTCGTTCCATGACTGGACGGGTGCCATCGCATGGGACGCACCGACCATGTTGTCAACGTACGGCGTCGCATCGCAGTACGGCGACATTGTCAAGCTCGTCTCCAAAGCGACCTCCACTGCGAGCAATTTCGCTCTCCAGGCCTTTGCCGCCAAGCACACCACCAAACCCCTCGTCGCGCTCAACATCGGCGTGCAAGGCCAGCTCTCGCGTATACTCAACACATGCTTCACCCCCGTCACGCACTTGCTAGTGCCTAGCAAAGCCGCGCCAGGTCAGCTCACGTTTGTCGAGATCCAGCAGGCATTGCACCTGTGTGGTCTGCTCCCCGCACGCCAGTTTTACATCTTTGGCACGCCGATCGCGCATTCCATGTCTCCAACGTTGCACAACACGGGGTTTGAAGCGCTCGGACTCCCGTACACGTACAGCCTGTTCGAGACACCCACGGTCAACGAGGATATTCGGCGGGTAATTCGGGAGGAAAAGTTTGGCGGGGCGAGCGTGACGATTCCGTTCAAGTTGGACGTGATGCCGTTGTTGGACACGCTCTCGGACGCGGCGCAAGCGATCGGCGCAGTGAACACGATCGTACCGCTGGAAAATGGTACTCTGTACGGGGAGAACACGGACTATCTGGGGATCGTAGCGGCCATCAAGGGGCGTGCGCCGAGCGTCGGGTTGGATGTGAACGCGGTGGAGGCGGCGCTAGTGATTGGCGCAGGCGGAACGGCGCGTGCGGCGGTATATGCGCTCCAGACGCTGGGCGTGAAGGACGTGTATGTGTTTAACCGGACGAAAGACAAGGCCGAGGCGATCGCAACAGCCCTTGGCGATGCGAACCACGGACAAGGCAAGACGCGCGTGCGTGCGATCGAGTTGCTCCGTGTGTGGCCCGGTGGAGCCCCGAGCCTGATCATCTCTACCGTTCCCGCCGACGCCACCACGACGACGAGTGGGTCGACGAGCGCGCTTCATCTCCCCACGGAGCTCTTTAGCGCGCCCAACGGTGTCGTCGTCGACATGGCGTATAAACCGGCCGAGACGCCGTTGCTCCAGTTGGCTGCCAGTGCCGACACGGCGGCAGGATGGGCGCGGGTGCGGGGCATCGAGGTGTTACTCGAGCAAGGGTATGTACAGTTTGAGACGTGGACGGGGAGGCGGTGTCCGCGTGAGCGAGTGAGGGAGCGTGTGTTGGCGAGGTACGATGCGAGTGCGTGAACGTGGGTGACGTTTGCCCATCTATGATGAGGGATGTACGCGTAGATTGTTTAGAAGCATTGTTGTATTTATTGCAAGTAGTGATGTGTATTGCTGTCGAAATCACCTTTTTTCGTTTTCGATGGTGTGCGTTAAGTATAATTTGAACCACCGTAGCTTTCGCTGGCACTAGTGCCTCTTCGAGCAACATGCAAAGTTATCTGTCGTTGTCGAGGAACTGCGGCCTGCATCAGTCAAGCAAAAAACCCATACAATACTGTCTACAAACGCCCTCTATGTACCTACAAATCCATCTAGTACAGGTGATACATAAAGATCATGAACGTCACATTGGCCCTCCATACACCATTCCCGGTCTTCATTCTATATTGAAATTCCTTACATACGCCCTGACGTCGACGTGCGCTTCATTGCAAGGGTGCATCTATACGCCCTTCAACCACTGCGGAGCCCTGTCCCCTCTTCTTTACCGTCACGCTGCCGTCCTGTGTGTAGGCGTGCGTAAAGGTGTCATAGGAAACGAACGGTAGAGTCAGCACGAAGAAAGACAGCACAGGGACGAATACAAAGTACCTGGTTACCAAAGTAGGCCGCTTCCGCGACGTCGCAGAACAAACCCACTTCCACGACGCCCGTCAACAATTTGAGTTGCGTCAAGAGCTGTTCCCGGGAGGGGTGAGATCATCATGAAAAAGGCGTGACATGAGGCAAGGTTCATGACGTCTGTATGCGCAGGAAGCGTACCGAACGAGGGGCCGTCATCAGGTCCTTTGGAAACGGCGCGTCGATGACAAAGTTGCCGTTGTCGGTGACGACGGGGCCGGCTTTGGCCTTGGCCATGCGGAGGGACGCGTTGGGTGCGCCGATCAGCTCACGCAGTGTCTTGAGGACTCTGGGGTACGCAAACGGGACGACTTCGATGGGGACGCCTTGGACGAACTAGATGATCGGTCGATCGGGGAAACAGATTCGTGCAAGAAAGAGAGCAGACGTACGGTTTCGCCCAGATACTCGCTGTTCTTACGGTAGTCGGCTACGACAATGAATCTCCCCGACACGACAAAGATGAGCCTAAAGGGAACGAAGAGAGAGAACGGGAGACACACGTTTTGGCAGCCTCTGCGAGGACTTTTTCCCGCAAGTGACAGGCGCCGCCGCCCTTGATACAATTGAGCTGCGGGTCGACCCTACACGAATGCGTCAGCCTTGCTTAGCAGCTACAAGGAAAGGGGGAGACGGAAGCAACGAACTCGTCAGCACCATCGATCGTGACGTCGATCGTCAGGAACTGGTCCACGTCACCGAGGTTCAGACGAGATGAGACGATGAGTTCCTTGGATTGAAAGCCGGTGGGGATGAAGACACGGTCCTTGTTCAATTCAGTGCCCTGTTGTGCGATGCGCTCGACGACGTATGGCACGGTCGAACCTAGACAAGGGCGACGTGCGTGCGAGCGCGACGAGGTGGACGAGGTGAATGCGTACCTGACCCTATCCCGATGATCTTCAGGGGGGGCGTGAGTAGCGTTGGCAGGACGTTCGTGAGCGCCGTACCTTGTGGTGGGGGAGGATGTGTTTATCCACTGCGGTGTAGGCAGCGAGTTGTTTGGATTGTTCGACGGCGGAGAGTTGTGACATGGCTGACGACAGATCCAGCGTTGGGAACCTGAGGCTTTTGAGAGGGACTCACTGGGAACTTGGACACGAGTAGATGCTGCAGAGGGTCTTCTTCAGTCGACGACAGGAGGCAAGACAGGGAGGTCGCGGTGGCTCGACTTACGGGACTTGGCCAAGGTGTCGCAAGGGGGGAGAGATGGAAAGACAAGGAAAGGCTCGTCGACGAGCAAATGCCCACAGACATAGCATCGGTGATTGGAGTCAAGCGCTGTTTTCCCAGTGCTCGCGCTACGCACAGCTCGGCTTTCGCGGTAAAACTCTACTAACGTTTCTCAACGCACGTCCATCACCTTCGCACGCGACACACCACCCAGCCTGAGAATATGAGAGCTATCAAAGGTGCGCACGCTTCTTGAAACTCGCTCAGGTTTGAAGCAAACGATTGGAGGGTTCAAGGTGTCCTTCTCACATGGTAAGCATGGAAGGGGCGGTAAACAGCCTGGAAGTGTTTCCTGATCCTTACGGCGTCAGCGACTCCGCGGTTAAACAGATACTACTCTCGATGAATGAGAAAGACCCGTTTATAATAGAGGACCTGGACGAGTACCACCTCATCATCAAGGCGGACGAGGAGTACAGAGTACGCAAGGAATTAGAGGCCGAGGTGCGCGCACTCCGTCCTTCGGGGAAGCATTCGTGCTCAGTGTTGTTCAACCTTTTAAGCTGGAAAAGAATACGTACAGCTTAGAAGCCGGCCAATGACGGTTTCCATCGCAGAGCTTCCAGAATACCGACTAGAGCAATTTGTCCCTGGGGGCTGTTGATGAGCTCGGCTAATCTACCACTATGTATGTATGTCGACACGGTACAGTTCCTACGACCGTCGGACGACCACTCTTGGCCTCTCAAACTCAATGTACAGTTTATTGGTGGCGAATCGGAATCGTGTTCTATGTCGCAGAGGTGTGTGTATGTGAGAGAGACAATGGACGTTGCTGATGTCGTTTGACAGGACGCATTGCCTCGGAAATTCCAAACTGCCAAGTGTCAGTGTCAGAATGACCCAACCCCGCCGATCAAAACCCGCGGGAACCTGTCCCGTCGCTTTTTACTTGGGCTGTGTTTTCCCTCTCACATTCATGAATCTCCCCCACTCTGATAATACCCCTTGAGGCTCCATCGCAAGCCATCCTCGACCCGAACCATGGTCGGCCCTTCCACAGCGTCGTTGAGTATGACATCATCGTTCAACCCGTCGTATCACTCTGCTCAGCCCATCTAGTTGCCAGCGGCGTTCTGGCGAGCCTGGTGCTCCCTATTTGCGTCTTCCGGCTGTGGATACGCTTCAGTATGCAACGAGTGGGGTGGGACGATACCTGGGCGGCAGTCGCGTTTCTCTGTGGGACGATGACTGTGATCAGTAATTGGGTCTACGTCATCAAATCTGGTGAGCACCTTGGCTTGTGTTATTATTGCTAAATCGATATGGACCTCCTCGCAGGCGAAGGCGAACTCGCGACAATTTCAATCTGGGCATATATGTTCGTGTTCACAACGATGCTATGGTGCGTTCCTCTCAGCCTTGCGCATCGCTGTCGCCAATCTATATACTATAGGGCAGTTCGTGTCAGCATCATGTTTTCCATCATTCGATTCATACCATCTAGAGCACGCTTCCATATATGTGGACTCACGATCGTTGCTTTATTTCTCCTCTGTTGTTTGGCGTTTCTAGTAGCACAGGTCGTCGACTGTACCATCGCCTCCCACGCGTTCCGGCCGACGCGATCGAACCCCAGCTTTCGTTGCAGCCCGAGTCAGGCCATGAATATCTCCATGTTTATAGGTAAACTCGCTCTGTCCTCCACACCACCATACTCAGCGTGATCCTCGTAGTGGGCGTCCTTGCCGACGTGACTGCCATCATCTTTCCGCTATGTGTGCTCCGTAAAATGACCCTGCCTGCACGGCAGCATCGGCTTCTCCGTTTGCTCTTCTCGACCAGCTTGGTGATGTCGGTATTGTGCGCCCTTCGCGCAGCAAGCGGGTTCGTTCCTTCGTTTACAGATTGGTCCGATGCCATCGACAACTTCCAGGTATGTATGCTACTGTTCTTCCCGCGCGTTGGCCGGACTGACGTCCGAACAGATCGGTGCATGCTTGATGGTGTGCAACATGGTCGTCATCGTCACCTATCTCTATCGCGTGCTAGGATGCCAGAGCCACGATCTGACCGCAGACACGACCGAAGACATCACGGTCGGCGACAGCCATGGTCTCGCTACGCCAAATGGGTCGCTCTCCCGACGCATGACGCTGACGACGGTCGAACTCTTGTTCTCGACGCCGAGCAGGGAAAGCGTGTCGGTTGCCAGCGATGGGACGTCGCCCAAAACAGTGAGTGCCGCTGGCCCTTGATCGACGATTCACACGAGGACTTGTTTCGCCCGGTGGGGCTCTCTTTCGTCCTATTGTGTCGTGTTTTGGGCTGGCACATCAGATGAAGAGATGGACATGTTGCATATCGTTATTTTACATTGCTAGTAGATACAATTTGGGTACCATTTCTCCCGTATACCACCAGTGTACATATAGTTGGCACGCTATCGCCTGTCGCGCTCAGCCTTTTGAGTGACTGCCCCGCTCGGACACAGATATCTCGTCGCTTCATCACACCGACTTGATCGGTCGATCTGATTTAGCCACGTCAAGCATGTACCATATGGAAGCCACTCTGGAACAAGTGCACGAGATCATCAACAGCCATGACGAGAACGAAAACGCTCGCGTCGCATCGTTTTCCGAGATCGAGAGCACCAACTACAGGTGTGCATATCGAGAACGGTCATACTAGTATAGGAGCTTACGAACACGCTCGACAGCTACATGGCGTCCTGCAGATCATATCACATCACTGCCCTCTCATCCGAGTCTGACGAAGCCAAGTCCTATCTCTTGTTGACATCGCCGCTCGCTTCTGGCCATCCACAACCGCCTCCCCAGCCGATCGCTCTCCCAGCACTCTCCGCCCTCCTCTCCACCATCCTTGATGACACCGCAGTACCAGTCCCACGACCCATCGCACACGACGTGTCAGGCGGCGGAGGACGATGGCACTTCGGCTGGCTCTTGCTCCGGGTACCCGGTTCGTCTCCGATCGAGATGGGCCCGCCTACATCGTTGGCCTCCGTCCGGCACCAACTCTCGCCCGTACAACTCGCTCGGATCGAACTACGACTCGGTACCTACCTCCGCGCGCTCCACGGAATCACACATGACTGGTTTGGCGCACCGACGAACGAGCCGACGCCGACATCAGTACCGTTGTCCGTGCCCTCGCTGACCGCCTTGTTCGGTGCGAACCAAGGTCAAACCGGCGAGGACGGCGAGGAAGAGGGGGAGGACATGACGCCGTACAGCTGGCAAGACACGTTTGTGTTGCGACTAGAAGAACTCCTCGAACGCGTGTGTGGGGATGCAGAAGCGCGCAAAACCGCGCCGTCAGGTTACATGGTGGACCTGAATGTCGACGCGTTGCGGCTCGCGTTGTCTCGTGCGATCGGATCGTTCCTCTTCGACGACGTGGAAATGCCACGGCTCGTATGGGTGACAGGAAACGACGAGGACGTCATCGTGACCCTGACGTCGGGAAGACGAGGTAGTGATGACGACAGTACGGCATCGGGGCAAGACACGGAGGTGGATATCGCGTATCTACTTCCGACGTTTGGGCATGCGCTCTGGGGGGATCCGTTGATGGAGGCGTGGTTCTTGCCGCCCGGGCCGAGCACAGCGATCAAGGAAGGGTACTATGGTGACGGGGAAGATGCTGCGCTGATCGTGCTACCGCGACACAAGACGAAGAGGATGTGGTATACCGTGTACCTAGCGCTGATGGTGTTGGCCGAGGAGATGTTGCAAGAGGAGGAAGGGAAAACGACACGGGTGTCTGGGAGGGAAAGTATACGATGGGCCAAGAGCATTTTGCCTGAATGTGGAGAGATGCTGAAAAACGCGCCATGTTATTAGAATGTCGAGTCGCAGTGCATGTTCGATACGACACACCAGTTTAATTATGATTCTCAACGGATGCCATCTCGACGTCGGCAGGGCTAGCTGGGGGTGTCTGATCATCGTCGCCTGCGAGCTCGCCTTCCACGACTTCCTCTTCATCACTGCTCTGTCCCTCGACATCTGCCATCTCAGTAATGTTTTGATGCTCCACATGCGCGTTTTGCTGGTGCATACGTGGATCCCATTCCAGTTCCTCCGGCTCCGGCTCTTCGACTTCCACGCGCTGTTTCCAGTCGAACTTGTCCTTGAGCATGAGCACGGCACGGATGGCACGCTCGACACGGTGATCGTGTGCATCTCGTATTTCTGCACATTCGCGCACGACGTCGTCGTACGAGACTCTCTGTCGCGAGCCCATGCCGATGCCGGGCGCGGGCGGATTTGTCTGGGAGTCCAAGCTGCTGGTGGCGATCGCCCCGCGGGTGACCATGCGTTCAGCGAGCCGACGCACGGTCGCGTTTTCCATGCGCAGCACGTCCGTCGTCTGTTGGTTGCGCAACAGGGGTATGAGCTCGTTGTCGAGCTGTTGGTCCGTCATGCCGACGTTTGGGTGGAGGACGATGTTCTCGTACGGACTCTTCGTGACAGACGGCTGCTGCGCATACATGGCAGAGGTAGACGGTGGTGTGCTGAGGGACGTGTAGAAGCTGTGTGTCTGTGATAGGATGACGCTGTACTTGGAGAGGATGTCCGGCCATGGAGGCATGACGTTGTGACCGCCTGCATCGATGGTGCGCTGCAGTGTTTGTATCGATTCGATGATCTGGTTCGCTTTGGAGCGGAGAGACTCGAGTTGCGCGACGGGCAGCGCGTCCATCGTCGTCCTCCACAAAGTCACAGGTCGTGTGACAGACATCAACGCGTGACGTTGAAAGTGTCACCGACCCCTCTTCACTGTTAGCATTCATGTTCTCGCTCTTGGCTAGACGCACGACGCTCGGCGTAGTCGCCCGTCGCACCCTCTTCGCGACCCCTCAGTTGAACTTTTCCCCTCCCAAAGAATCTCAGAGCACGGTAACGAAGACACTTCGCAAGTCAGCCGAAAAGAAGGCAGAGAGCAAAGCTCCTGCCAAGAGGGGTAGGCCGCCGAAAATCTTGACCGAGCATCAGGCGGCGCAACCAGAAGAGGTGAAACAGAGAGGTTCTTGTGAATGCATCTCCATCAAACGTGGCTGTGGCCGGCACTCACCCGGTATCTTCTAGTACGCATACCGAAAAATCTCCAGCCGCCCAAGCGTGCACCTGGCCCCTACCTCATTTTCTATGCCTCTTTTGTCAAATCGCAACCTCGGGGGAGCTCACTCCCGGAGTTTCAGGAGCTTTCTAAGCGTGCCGGTGAAGTCTGGAGGGGTTACTCCATGGCTGAGAAACAGGTACGTTTGATTTGCCGGTTTGGTGTCTTTGCAATTGAACCACGCTCTCTAGCCATTCTATGACGAGAGTGAAGCCAGGAAGGTACAAGCCAAGCAAGAGCGGGAAGAATTTTTCCGCAACACGTCCATATCTGACCTGAAGCAACTCAATGCGATCCGTAAAGCGCAGGGTAAAACCAAGTTCCACTCGACACAAAAGGCTCGGATTCCCCCAACCCCATTTATCTTGTGTGTTCCGTTCTCTAGATTATTGAAAATACATTTCTCATCACGCATATATCCAGGTTTTCGAACGAGTTCCGTAATACCGCAGATGGACAGGCTGTTATCAATGGGATGGACGCAGAGAAGAGGTATACGGTTCGCGCTGTGGTTGCAGCTGCAGATCGCTGGAGGACATTGTCGCAGGAGGAAAAGACTGTAAGTTGGCGTTTTCGCATCCTCTAACGCGTAGTCCTGATCAGACACATAGCCTTACTTTGAGAGATACAGGAAATTAAAGGAAGAGATGGACGCCGAGAACACTGAATCGTGATTCTAGCATCAGAGCATTGTATACTTGTTGGTCGAGACGCTAGATGTATGCGGTCTCTCGCTTCTGTTACCTCGTCTGTGGTATTCTTTGATACGGTGCATTAATTACAGTGATCGCAGTGACATCCGTGTCGTTTCGTAGTGCCTGATTGAACGCAATGTATACCCATCGTTGTCGGATGTAAGTCGCTTTTAGGTTGGTAATTGTTCTCATCATAGGTCGGACAGAAATCGCCTGTCGCATTCATTCATCCCGCGTTGCAGTACGCGCCGTCATCGACGGTCATCGAAAAGGACTAATGGCGCAAGGGGTCGTCGGAAGTTTAAGCTTACGGCCTCGTCTGGGATATCAAAGTAAGTGCCGAGCCCCGTCCAAGATTGAGAACTGCCCTCATCGTCATGCAGCATTGCTCAGTCCGACTCATATTGTTAACGGGACATAAAGTAAGCGTGCTCCCATGCACTACAACCACGCTTCACACGAGTGTATCCCAGGCTTTTGTGGCGCTCAACTCAATGCATCTGATTTTTGGCGAATAGTGAAGAAATACGGTACCATTTTGCGGGAGTATGTTCACCGTCTGCTCGAAGACGCAGCCGCGTACTTCAAGGAGACCAAATTTACAGGCATTTCATTCGCCATGCATCACACCGTCAGCGCCACTACCACGTTCCGTGACCCCATCCAAGGCGTTCTGGATGCTCACCATATCACCTTGGATGCACTCACGAAGGAATTTGAACGCGTTTTCATAGCTATTGTACGCGACCTGCAGAACATTCCTTTCCCCAACAAGGCGCCCAGCAAAGGCCAAAAGGGCAGACATAGTACACAAGACGTTGGACGATGCGGCACTGGCGCTCATAAATCTCGCTCACCGTTGGGAGTTTGGCGAAGAGGTTGTCACAACTTACCTCGCTTTGAAACCACCGGTGCGCGCACTCATCGTTACGGTCGGTATGTCGACTCCACTTTGTGCCGCCAGGGGTTGTTGCATGCGCTAACTCGCATACATGTAGGCGACATCAATGAACAACATCCAAAACTCTTCCCCATACTCGCATTCAGTGTCGCTATCCTGCTTACCCCGACCTCGTGGATCCTTTGGCTTTTCCGGAGTTTGTTTGGCTTCGGACCTCTGGGTCCTGTCAGAGGTGTGCTGAACTCCTCCTTCCCTCCCTCAGGCTCGACCGCCGCTTGGTTACAAAACCACTTTTGGGGAGCGGAGTAGAAGCCGGCAGCTGGTTTGCCATGCTCCAGGCAGCCGAAATGGGCGTACTGCCTGTCTTTGAACGCTTCTGTAAAGAAAAAGGGTCCAGGTCGGTAGGAAATTCAACAGAAATTAGCTGGCTAGCATGCGATATCAGGACCGAAAGGTAACTTTGATAGAAGGCAAATGGAAGACAATGTTTGGCAAGCGGGGATGACTAATATTCTAATAATGAATGTTGAACGCGGACCAGGCGACCTACCTCCGAGCGACTGCGATTTCCCCCTCGATTGACGGAAGATCGTCCAAAGCCGGGCCCTCGTCAACTGGGGCCTCACTCGACTCTGCTCCGGGGGAATCTTCCCCTGACGCTGTTCAACTTCTTGTCTTGACACCATTACCTCCATCCTTTGCCTTAGCTGCTCCTGTGTCAGTATCGGTCTCCGTCCACGGACTGGCGTGAGATTGAGGACGCCCTATCAGCACCAAATGTGATTGTTTGTGTCCTGGCATGTCACTTACGGTCGTCTTTTGCCCTTACTAACCGAAGGACCGCGACGCTCACTCTTCCAACTCTCGGAGACGTATTTCATGATCAGACAATGATTTCTCTCCTTAGATCCATCTCCGGTCCCACCTTGGCTGGGTAGCTTGCCACTACCGAAAGTAAGCTTCCATTCATTCACTTCGCGCACGCTCTGCCTTGACGAGGTTCCGAACGTCTCTCGTGCATCTCCATGACGTCTTTCATCATCGCGGCATCCCGAAACTCGGTGCGAGTTGCGCGCGAGGAAACGGGGGTGGCAAAGTCGAGCTGGCCCTCCTCTATTCCAGACGCGGACCCGTTGAAGAGATCTTGGTCGTACGAAGACACGCTCGTTGCTTTCTGTTTTTGCAACATTGGCCGTGGGGCTGATGGTCCAGCCTTGGGATGTTGATGGTCTATAATGATCATTAGATGCTCAACATCAGTTCTGGTCATCGGTATTGGGGACAGCAGCTGCGTTGGAACGAGGTCTAATCTCACCAGTGCTGGAGAACCAATGTTCTCCTTGGTTTTCAAGCGTTGATGAGGTTCTCAGGCTCGATGATTGTTGCATAATGAGGTCACTTTTCATATTTGCCTTGACTTTATGTGCCTGACGAACATTGTTAGTACGTGCCTCACGGCACGAAAGCACCACCTATCATGGCAACTTTTGGGACTTGCGAGGTAGTTTCCGAAGAACCGCTTCCTTCATGTCATCGTTATCGTCCTCTGACGCCATAGATAGCACTGGGACTATTGGCGAGTCCAAGCTTCTCAGGACAGCTCTAGGGGCAGCAGTTTTCGTCTTGGATCCGCCGATTGGAGGTTCACCATGCTGTACGTATTTCTCGAACGTTGAAACGCGATGCCACGACTGTAATGAGCATATTTGCTCAGTGTAAGAAGGGGAGGAGATGATACTTATTTCAAGCCACGTAGGGTGCGTGTTTTATAGTATAGTGTGTTGAGGTAGTCAGCTAACGAGAACAATGTCGCCATGGGTCGGATCCACGCCACGCACATAAAGATCCGAAGCCAGCCGCCTCGTCGAGTGGGAGGCAGCCCATTTGGCAAGCTGCCCATTGACAAGAACCATTATCACTCAGTTTTTCGGGATTTCACTTCTCCGTGAGGGTCTCGTCTAATCAAGTCATCCTCATGAGCCCGCCCGTTCCGCTGAGAGGATGGATGTCCCTGGACTCATCATAGTGGGGATCCCGCAGTCTAACCTTGTCAGAAAGGCTACTTGGGATAGAGACTGATCAACGTACTCGTGCCAGACTATGGGAATTGCACGCGCGAACGATACGATTGCTTTAATCCTCTTCACGCCGTACGTCCATCCCGACATCATATCCAAAGGTGTATAAATCATACACATTTCTACATTCCGTCACGTCTCATCCCCCTTGCATTTCTTCCTTCCTGGCGTTCCCACGTCTTTCAAGGTTCAGCCCAAGTGTCCTATGCATCATACCTGACCAGTGCCTCCGGCCTGGCGTGAGGACGACAGGAACTCCAGCTACCAACAACACTACGCCAGAACCCCTGCTTGGCCCAACCCAAAGCCCAACCCAGTCCCCTAGGCACAGGGGCTCGACATCAAGCATCGAGTATTCCCTCGTCATCTCCACTACTCCTCGGTTCGACGATGACGGACTCGAGGCTAATTTCATCTTCAGTTCCTGGCGTTCTCTCAGATTGGAGTAAATCCGACGGCAAGCTCTTGCTCAACTCAACATTCTATCTAATATGATATGATACGCTTGTGATGGTGTAGAAATAATGTGAGCCTACATTAGGTAGCACGGAATACATACTAAAAGTAATAGTTACCTGAACAGGTAAGCATACCGTCCTGAGATTCCATTGAATCGCCAATTGCCAGCGAATCCAACGTCATCTTCTTTAGGATCCACTGCCACGTCGCAACTATTTAATTTACCTTTACACTTGGGCGTGCGTGGTGCGAACCTACAAATAGTAAATGTCTTTCATTTGAACTCTCATACCGCACACCTCAGCTCAGCCTTGCCTCGATCACAATCTATGGCGTGTGGGACATTTATTATTTGTGGCAGGTATTGAAAAAATCCGGCGCCTGCTAGTGGATCTGTGAAAGCATGGATGCATTGGGGAAAGAACGGTTACTGTTGGCCATCGATAACGGCACCGTATGT
Source organism: Fistulinella prunicolor (assembly GCA_038089875.1). Lineage (NCBI taxonomy): Eukaryota > Fungi > Basidiomycota > Agaricomycetes > Boletales > Boletaceae > Fistulinella > Fistulinella prunicolor. The sequence continues at coordinate 22,593 of JBBPLP010000372.1, forward strand.
ATATCTGCAGCCAACCCGCAATGATGTAATGTTTCAGTTCTGACACTGGGTACTGCCACTCATTGTTCTTCAAAGGGCTATCCATCAGTCACGATGGTACGCTCACTCTTCTTCCGTGACAAAGCATCTCGTTTAGTACGTGCACCGGACCATCAATAATCCGTTGTTCATAAAGCTTACCGACCTGTCAGGTGATAGTTATATAATCGCAAACCCTCCGCTTTTTGTCTACTGAGCGTGGGCCCAAAACAATGGTAATGCGGGCGTGTGGTTGTACCGCAACGTTAGTCGGTGATGGTCGGTGTAGACGCTCTCCCGAGACAAATTACACTCAAATAATTGACCAGAACAACAGACACCCAAAATCTCCATGATAGATTAGGATGTTTTAGCCTTCCCGTTTACACGATTGTCAACTGCCAGGATATATAATTAGAGTGAACTTCATCTCACAAAAGATAGCGCTTCCCCTTCGCCGAACATGTCCACGCAGTCTCAGACTATCTTTTTCTTGGGAGCCACTGGTTACCTTGGTTCCCAGTTTCTACTGTTGCTGAACGAGAAGCTTCCCCAGTTCCAAGTTATCGCCCTTGTTCGTAACGCCACCCCAGAACGGAAGGAGCAACTTCAGAAGGTGTACTCGAACATCAGTATCGTCCAGGGGGCTCTCGAAGATGGTGCCATTATTGAGGAACAAGTTGCCAAGGCCGACATTGTCATCAATTGTGCGAGTTCGGATCACCCCGTGAGCGTCAAGGGTACGTTCGCTGCCTCTGATTCTTTTTTCATCTTCAAAGTGGGTCAGGAAAGTTTGACTGACTGGTAATTATAGCGACTCTCATCGGACTAGAGACGAACTCGAAAAGCAACCCCGGAAAGCCGCCTCTCTATATTCACGTGTCTGGCTGTGGTATCGTCAGCGACAACGCGAAAGGTGAACCTCCCGAGAACATCAAAGAATGGTCAGACATAGGTTTGGATCTAAGACAGTAAGCACAGAACACCCGAGTCATGATCGCTATTCTTGATACCGCTTCTGTGTCTCAGATGCGATCCAATAAACACCCACCTCGATTCGGACATACCTGTGGGTCGCTCGACACGTTGACAAGGTAATGCTTTGCTAACCCAAAAGCCCAGATCGTCGACGCAGGATCGCGCACCGAAAATCCAGTTCGCACGATCATCTATTTCCCTGCTCAAGTATTGCCTCTACCCTAAATCTCGTCATGGTTGTGAATGACTGACACCCCGTCCCTTGTAGATATATGGCGTCGGCGAAGGTAAGCATGCACGAAGGTTGCGATAACTGGAGGAAGGCAACATTGAATGTCAACGGTTTTCAAGGTGTCCAGAGAACGACGGCGTGGCTCCGCATATTTCTTGACATCAGCAAGCGTCTAGGCTACGCCGGCACTTGGGGAGCGGGCGCCAATTCTATGAACAATATTCACGTCAAAGACTGCGCTCGGGGACTGTTCCTTGTCTTCCAGGCAGCCCTGGAAGGCAGAGCCGACGAAGGTCCAGAGGGTCTCTGTAAGTAGGAGTCTGTTCCCCCTCGTAACATTTACGTTGATCACGTCAACATCGTGTTTGTCCTCAGATTTTGCGGCAAGCGAAGAACGTAGGATCTCCTATCATGATTGGACCAAAGTCATGGGCGACGTAAGTCCCTATTGCCAGAAGTTGGAATGGATTGCTTGCTTGACACGTTCGCATGCCTCCCGAATAGTATCTGTTTAACAAGGACATCGTCAAGCAGGGTGGTAGCCAGCCGCTACCTGCCGAAATTGTTGATCCTCTCGGTCACTGTGAGTCGCCGTTAAAGTAGTGGTTTGTGCCTGTTTACGTCATCACATTCAGATGGCTGGTCCTTGCTTGGTGGGAACCATTTCGTGAGGCCCGAGCGCCTTTACAAACTGGGCTGGGAACCGACCGAGACCAAGAAGTTGTCTCTCTTGGATAGTATGCATGAAGCGATCGAACAAGCCCTCAAAGCATGAATGCAATTGTTTCACTTGCTCCTTCCTCAAACATATTATATATATATATATCACATCGTTTGGGGTGTATTTCCATGGCGTTTCGTCCGTAGCAAATGTATATACAAAACGAACAAGCAAACAAAAATAAAGAAAATGCGCACCCCCACGTCATACAGTACTAA
>JBBPLP010000373.1:0-12273 GCA_038089875.1 Fistulinella prunicolor
GACTCCCCATATCTAATTCATATGATGCTATTTGTGTTATTGTGGATTGATTCTCAAAAGAAGTAGTTTACATTCCTTGCTCCATGTCTATTTCTTCTCTCAGCCTGGCTGAACTTTTCCATGACAATATCTGGTGCATTCACGGTCTTCCCTCAATGATTGTATCGGATTGAGGTCCACAATTTGTGTCCGAATTCTCGACACAGCTTTGCAAACTTCTAGGCATCACTCAGAAGATCAGCACAGCCTACCATCCCCAAACGGATGGTCAAACCGAGTGCATTAATCACAAAATGGAAATGTACTTGCGTACCTTCGTGGCAAAGAAGCAAGAAAATTGGGCAAACTGGATCAAAATAGCCCAATTTCATCATAATAACTCGCTATCTTCTGCCACCAAAACAATACTCTTTGCCATAACAAGGAATTACTTCCTGTGCCTCAGATTTGAAGGCACATCTTCTTTCCTCGCTGGCTCATTCACTAAAGGAGCCAGCAAAGCCCATATAGAAGTCTGCGAAGCTCTGAAACGTACTCGTGAACACATGGTTCATACCTCGGATAAAAAGAGATCCGACACACCTGAGTACTAAGAAAACAACCAAGTCTGGCTTTCCACGGAGAACCTTAAACTCCCATATACAGCCTGCAAACTCACACAGAAATGGATCAGACCCTACAAGGTCAAATGTGTGTTACCAAATGCAGTCGAACTACACCTCCCTGCAAATCTTCGGATTCACCCCACAGTCAACATATCATGTGTTAAACCTTACCGTGAAACCCTTCCTGGACAACCCCTCCTGCACCCCAATCCGGCCATCATCACCGAGGATCGACAGGAGGAATATGAAGTTGACTTTATAGCCGCCTCACAGCTCAAAAAAGGGAAATTGGAGTATCTGGTTCACTGGAAGGGATGGGACGAAACTGATTGAACATGGGAACCAGAGAGCAATCTAACTAATTCCAAAGATGCCGTCAACGACTATCACCACGCCCACCCGTCCACCCCTTGACCCCTTTGTGGTCTCTCTGATGCCAACTTTGGAAATGGGATCTGGGGCAAAGGAAGGTGTAGACATGCCAGTATGTTGGCAATACTTGAATCACAGTGTGTCATCATCATGAACTATGGATATATTTCATCCACTTGCCCAATATACCTAGTCTTCACAGAGTGAAAGACCTCATATCCTTGGTGATGGATTGGGTTCATTGGAGTGTCATGGTAGGAATGAGAAGGAAAAGCCCCCAAAAAAGTGTGCAAAAGTGTAGCAAAAGTATAGTAAAGGCATAGCAAAGTGTAGTAAAAGTGTAGTAAAAAAGCATACAAAAATGTAGTAAAAAGTGTAACAAAGTGTAGTAAGAAGTGTAACAAAGTGCAATACCAAAGTATACCAAAGTGTAGTAGAAAGTGTAGCAAAAGTGTAGTCAAGAAGTGTAGAAAAGTGTAGTAAAAAAGTACACAAAGTGTAGTGAAAGTGTAGCCAAAAATATTTTTGAATTTGACCAATATGTTTTTTGTTGTGGGATTTGATAAATATGCAATTTTGCACAAATTAACACCTTGTCATTTTGTGGGAATTGATCCTTGTCATCTTGTGGAATTTGACCAATATGCAATTTTGCGCAAATTAACACCTTGTCATCTTGTGGGAATTGATAAATATGCAATTTTGCACAAATTGACACTCTGTTATTTTGTGGGATTTGATAAATATGCCATTTTGTGCAAATTAACACCTTGTCATTTTGTGGGATTTGACCAATATGCAATTTTGCGCAAATTGACACTCTGTCATTTTGTGGGGTTTGATAAATATGCAATTTTGCACAAATTAACACCTTATTATTTTGTGGGATTTGACCAATATGCAATTTTGCGCAAATTGACACCTTGTCATTTTGTGGGATCTGCCCAATATGCTATTTTGCGCAAATCAGCACCTTGTCATTTTGTGGGAAGTCACATGTTTTCAGATTTTTAACCCTATTTTAACCTGAATGGGGTTCTATATTTTTGCTAAAATTGGCTATCCAGATGGATATAAAGGTTAGAAATTCTATGATTCAACCACAAAGCACACAATCATCTCAGAAAGCGCTGATTTCGACAAACGCAGCACATCTGATCATTCGACACCACATTCACCTCCATCCGCAATTCCCCTTCCCATTTCCACTCCCACTCCTTATGTCCCATCTTTGCAGGCTGCAGACGACGACATTGATGTCGATACTCCTGCTCCTGGGATTCCTCATCCTGGGGGGGCGCCTGACCCTCCAGAGGATCAGAATGACAAACCCAGGACGCTGGTCCCTGCAGCAACTACTTTGCCACAGACGCCACCTCCAGCTCCAGCTCCAGAACCCACACCAAGCCCTATTGGCATGGGTGCTCATCTACCCTGCAGAACGCGCCAGGCTCCTCATGAATGGTGGAAACTGAGCCCTGCTCAGCTGGCAAATGACTCAGATGACTCAGATGATGATGAAGAGGCTGATTTAGCGCATTGTCTGAGCGCAAATACAGCTCATCCACGGTCATACAAGGAGGCTTTGAGAGGAGAAGAAGCTGATGAATGGAGACAAGCTGCTCTCAATGAGTTGGCTGCCCACAAAGCAAACGGAACATGGAAACTTGTCCCTAGGCCCTAGGATCAACCACTCGTTGGTTCTAAGTGGGTCTTCACCAAAAAGTATTGTGTTGATGGCTCCTTTGAGCGTTTCAAGGGCCATTTGGTCGCACAGAGTTTCTCCCAGTTTCCAGGATATGAATTGTTAACAGCTGGATTCTCTCAGCTGGAGCTCACTGTCAGAAACTGTGAATTGGAGTGAAGTAACTACACATACCTGGAGCTCACTGTTAGAAACTAAAGAGACGACAACAGTGAGCTCCAGACTACATCTGAAGCGCTACAACAACACACCACAACACTACCACGCCTCAATGGCATCCTGACTAAGTAAACAGTCCCAAAAGCGCAGAGTGCGAAAACAATTGAATTTAACATGAATACCTCAAGGTTTTTGCCCCAACAGTGCGCCTTCCCACTCTCCGCGTTATCCTTGCACTTGCTGCGATTCACGACCTTCATCTTTGGTCTGTGGACATCTCCAATGCCTATCTGAACAGCGAAATGGACTGTGATGTCTACATGGAGCAGCCTGAGGGCTCCAAAGAACTTGTCTGTTTATTGCAGAAATCGCTCTATGGGACGAAACAAGGCGGAAACCGCTGGAATCACAAAATGTGCACCACTCTCGAGTCTTTGGGCTTTACCCAGACCTATTCTGATGCAGCTGTCTATGTCTTCATCCAAGGTGATGTCTGGATTATTCTCCCTGTGTTTGTGGACGATATGACGTTCGCATCCAAGTCTCTTGATGCCATCAAGCAGGCCATTGAGAATCTGCGCAAACACTTCAAGTTGCACAATCTGGGCCCCACCACTGAGATTCTGGGCATTAAGATTGACAGAAACCATGCCAATTGCTCCCTCACCATCTCCCAATGGCAGTACTGTGTTGATGTTCTCTCTCATTTCAATATGGCTGACTCTAAGCCTGTCTCGACACCCATGGAGCCTGGACTGTGTCTCTCTCGTGAGCAGAGTCCCAGAACAGCAGAAGAGCGCGTATTCATGCGCTCTGTCGACTATGGAGGCGCCATTGGCTCTCTCCAGTATCTCTCTTGCACCACTCGCCCAGATATTGCCCTCTCTGTTGGCAAACTCGTGTCTTTCACCTCAGATCCAGGAGTTGCGCATTGGAATGCAGTCAAACACCTCTTCCACTATATCAAAGGGACTATGGACTATGCCATCACCTATTCCCCTGATTCCTCCACTTCCGAGCTGTTTTCAACATTCTCTGATGCCAGTCATGGTGATTGCAAGGACTCTGGTCGATCTACTGGCGCATTTGTCGTCAAGATTGGCACTGGCGTCATCTCCTGGATGTCCAAGCGACAGTCTATTGTTGCTCTGTCCACTACTGAGGCTGAGTACATTGCTGCATGCAAAGCAGGCAAGGAAATAGTTTGGATGCGCAAAATGCTCACAGAGCTCAGTTTTGAGCTTCCTGGCGCATCCACCCTCCACATGGACAACCAGTCTGCGATCCAGGTAGCCAAACATCCAGAGCATCATGGGCACATGAAGCAGTTGGATCTTAGGTGGTTTTGGTTGAGAGATGTGGTTGATGCAAGTGTCATTTCGCCTCATTTCGTGCCCACTGAGAGTATGCCAGCTGATTTGCTCACCAAAGCACTTCCCCATGCTAAAGTGCAGCAATTCTGCGAACTCATTGGATTGGCACCATTCAGGGGAAGTTAGTTGTAGATTGTGCAGAGATGTGCAATCAGGGGGAAGTGTTACATTTCTTTATTTGGCACTCTGCGCTTTTTGGACAGTTTACTTAGTCATGCCTTTGGCCTCTATGTGGTGTGGCATTGTTGTGTAGTGTTGTTGTAGCACTCTGGATGTAGTCTGGGGCTCACTGTCTTCGTCTCTCAGTTTCTGACAGTGAGCTCCAGGTATGTTTAGATATTCACTTGAATATATATAGTTTCTGACAGTGAGCTCCAGCTGAGTGATTCCTGCTGTTAATACAGCCAGCTCCCCTACTTGGCCAGTTACCCCATTCACTTGAGTTTACCCCATCCTTTATGTCCTGAAACTCCCCTCACATTGCCACAATTTCCTTAGTCATTAGTTTATTTGAGTCCAGGGTTGCATTAACTAGCTTCTGCACATTGTCCATCCTTGACTTGTGGTTGGCAAGCAGATCCTGCATGGTGCTTTTTGCATCCCTTTTCAGATGCTGGTTTTCTGTCAGAGTAATGTTTAGATGACTGTGGATCTTTTGTATACATCATTCTACCTACCTTCATCAGCTTCTGCTAGGGCTGATTTAATAGAATTGGATGGAACATTGGCAGGAGATGATAAGATAGAGGACCTGGTTAATGATTGAGTAGAAGAAGCCTAACTGGCAACATCATTTTAGGAGGCAGTGGAGGTTGAGATCCAGATGCCAAATGTATCAAGGGAAGCTAGCAATTCTAAGACATAGAAAGACAATTCAAACATAGCACTTACCAGTTTTAGCCATTTAATCAAGGTGAGGTTTTTGATAAAACAGCTTCAGCAAGCTGGGCTCCTTATCATTGCTGTTCATTGCAAGAGGATATGTATAGGGTGGGCATACAATAGCCTAGGAAATTTCTGAGTGACTGTGAAATTTTGAATCCCAGACTGTAAAGCCCCTGGTAGCTAAATAAACCTTGTCCTACTCCCCTGAACACAACGATTCAACATGGTGTGAACACACTCATTGGGCCTCAGAGAGTAAGAAGTACTGTATGTTACATTCTCTTTAATTGATCTTTTAAACAACTGACAATTATTGTTTTTCCAACGTCAATGCCACCACCCATCCTTGTTAGCAGCATCTCTGAACCCTTGATGACACGGACACATCTCAATGGTAACAGTGACATCACCAACTCACTTGCCCTAACAACCGCACCAGCTGCATCCCCAGAACACACTGTGCACCCCCAGAATAACCCTGTTGTATTCAACAACAACACAGACATGTCAACACAATGACAGGGACTCCATCACTGCTACATCTGTCTCAGTGTTAACCTCATTGAGACATGAGCTGCTTGCCCCCCATGTTCTCAAACTTGCCACATTCCTCAGACATTCCTGCTGACTACATGTCAACTCCAGCCATCACAAATGGCAACAATGGCTTTCCCATCACCACAACAATGCCATCAACCCTGTTGATTGAGTGTACCCATCATATCACCACCCTCATCAACTCATCAACTCCCTTGCTACAACACACACCTCATCAACCCCTTGCTATGACACATCCCTCATCCATCCCATACATCAACTTGTGCCATGTATACACTATGCCTGTCCTGATTAGGACTAGCAGTGAGGGGGAGAGTGTGTACAGGGGATCTTGCTGTTCGCCTCTATCCCCTCAACGACCAAGTGCTGTGTCTGTCCAATCAATGACACTGTGCAGGCTTCTTATCACCACTGCCTATGTTGAAGTGCCCAATGCTTGACTCAATCTGACTACATGCACAATCTTCTGTGCAGTGACTTACTTGTCTGTTCCATTGCCACCCCTGTCAACACGTCTCAAACACTTGACATCCAAGGTCATGCATGCTTTCCATGCAGTGTACCAACATCAACAACAGGCCATTTGGCACAGCCATAACCTCTTCATCTTGGCTCTTGGACCTATATGTTGACACGTTGACATGTCCCAAACACTGGACTTATCATCACATGCACAATCTCTTGTGTGGTGGATCATTGTCAACACATCACACCTACGCTAGAACTATCCACACCATGTGCACCATCATTCAATATTTGTTAGAGGGTGTGGATTGTCTAGGTATGTGAGCTGTCTTGCATTTGTACTGTTCATGCTGACCTCTCAAGTTCTCCTCAGCCAGCACCTCTGAATCGGCTCATTCCAAGTTGTACTAGCACTCGCTCTTTGCTTTTCATTAAACCGGCACCCATTTCCAGTGATATTGACACCACCACTGTTGATCTCACATTTCAAGTCATCTTCAATATCACCCACCACCTCCTGGACCTCTAGGTTGATTTGACATGGTCACATCATTAACACATGTGTTTCCAATGCCTCTTAGGACTTCCCTGGATGCTGTGCAAACTACCTTGGATCATCATTCCATCCTTATTTGGGTCATCCAGCTTGACATTCGCCTTCTGAATCCTCCTCTTCTGGAATCCTGGACCTCCAACTCGATTTGATGTGTTCACATCAAGGCTCTCACTATCAGATGTGTTTCACAACAAGGGTCGAGTATGCCCTGGCAGGTCTGGCAGGCTAGGAGATAGAGAGTCATGTCAGGAAAGTGAAAATAGGATGTTGAAGCATGAAACTATTATCCAGTATCTCATTCATTCTGATTTCAAGGTGCTTGCCCAATGGGCCACTCTTCTTTTGTGCATCATCACATTTTGAAACTGGTCTGACTTGCTCATGACGACATTGACATGGAGTATTCTCGGGATCACAACTTGCACGCACGTATTTGCTATGGGGCACAAGGTGATAGACCAGTTTGTGCTGTTTATCGCTCCTCACCATCTGTCTACTTGGGTGCTATATTCCCAAAGTTGCAAAGTGGCGTATGTGAGTAGCATATATGGTCACTGGTTGGCTACAACAAAGCTCTGCCCAATGGACAGGCCTCAGGATATGAAAGCCGTTTGTAGACGCTTTTTGAGGAAGTGGTCCATGATGCTCTCAGCGTCCATAACTTGGTTCAAAAGATGAGAGATGGTGCAGACAAGGGATGGTGCAGAGCGGTGGCTGGAGGTGCAAATTTTCCCTGTCTGATTGATATGAGGTAGCTGTCTATGTTGTGGTCTCAGCATACCACTTGGCTGACCCTACCATATAGACCAAGATTTGTTTTTGCCCCTTTGTGATTCAGTGGTATCCATCAGCTATTTATGCCAGTGCAGCAGCTTGTTTGATGATGGCAAGTGGTGGTGATTGCTAGCTTTTGCTTGGTACAAAGCACATGATGGCAAATAGCCAGATAGTTGTTTGGGTTTATAAGCTCATTTGTTTCTACTATGTGGCCATCAAATCCTTATCGAACCAAAAGACAAGACATTTTACTCTTCTCTTTCCCTTCTCTTTTTAACAAGGGAGCCAATTGATCAACCAGGTGGTCCAATATTTCTTTCAGGATGGCCTGACTTAAATTTGAGGGAGGCAAACAACCTCCAGATGGCCTACTAGAGGAGCCCTCAGCTGGGAATACTGAAGCTTGAGATTGTGAGTAGAGGAGACATCACTCCAGGCAGGGCCTCATATCATTGCTGCCAAGAGCTACTTGCCTGCAGAAAGAGGGGCAGGACATCTTCCCCAATGCCATTCAACCTTTAGGTGCTGAGGCCATAGATCCTATTCTTTGTGGGCCTAGAATGGCCTGCTTGTAGTGCATCCACATCATCCTTTCCTTCCCTTTCCATAAGATCTTTCAAGGAGCATTTGAACTTGCACTTCCAAGCCGTCTGGATGTGACGCCATGAACTAATGGTGAGTGCTAAATTGATGTGCAGTTGACTGAATCTGGTTATGACGGATGACAGGTCATCTGAAGTAAACAACCTGTCGAAGTTCAAGAAGATGTGGTCCTAATAGAGTTGAGTGACCGCCAGATCTTGAAAACATATCTTGGCAGCAATCTGTGCAAAGGGACGAGTGAGAACATGGTCTTATATCAGGACATTGCTGGTCATAGCATCTAGACCCTGTGGAATGAGTTTCTCCTGATCAGTGATAGCCGATATCTTGTTTTACTGACAGAGCAGGGAGAGGTGGTGACTGAGAACCACCAGGTTGTGTGTGGGATGAGTTTTAGTGTTGCGCAACAACATGGCAGTCAGTTCCATGCCCCTGCTGGGAGATCCACTCAGCATGTCTGCTTTGAGCAGAAGCACACATTGGAGATCTGCATAGTCAGTGAGCCATTGACGCAGGGCTGCCTGATTCTAGACCAGATGTCCCTTGTGGTGGAGGAGAAAATTAGCAAATCCTCCTTGGCCTTCGACCACAGCCTCAACCAGATGCATGACATTTTCAAAGCATTTGTTTCAAGGGTCCGAGAAAAAGGAGTAATCCACTTTCTTGTTGATGAGATCATCCGCTATGTAAACATCAGAGTAATTTACCCTTAAGGAGAGTCCTCTGAGTACTTTCTTTTCCCAGGTGGTGATTAGGGTGTCCTTGGTATTTGAGAAAATCTTGCATAGATCTGAGAACTCAATCAGATGGCCTTTGTAGGCAATGGTTTGCCATGTCACAGTGTCCAACCACCAGACCCGAGGGAGTGCCATGGTGTCATAGGCCATGGAGGAGGCCATGTGCTAGAGGGAACACAGACACACGAAGGTGGAGTACATATATTTTCTTAGTAAACCAGGGCTGAAGGCAGTCACAGGCAGTGCTTTCCTTCATGCCGTGACTCTCCACCTGGGTGCCAATCTCATGCAAGAAGGTGAGACACATACAGTATTCGAATTTGGATATGAAAGAGGTCACATGGACTAGTTGTTTGAACGAACCATCTTGGTTCAGCATCAATAGCACAAAACAGGCCTCGGTGGGGTCAGTGATCAAGACACGCTCTTTCTTTTTCCATGATGTCATCCATACCCATAAAAGCACTTGATGGATTTATGGTACGATGAGATGAAGGTCATTTCCCCTCTGGTTCCTCTATCAAGATTCAAGGAGGACAGCATACTATTGAGAAGTGCGAGTTGGCAGCCCTCGTCCTTGTTGTGTGCAGCATCCCCTTTCTCTCCTACTATTATTGAACCTGGCACAGCGGATGACATCTGTGCTAGACTCCACATCTTCTTTGTGCGAAGCAACATGGGTAGGAGGTGAATGATGGGAATGGCATATTGTTTCAGGGTGGTCTTCAACTGGTGTTTGTGGAATGTGGTGTTAGAGATTCCTAGGGCTGTTGGAGGGGGGGAATTTCAAATTCGAAATGTATCTTTTTTCCATTTTTAGGGGGGGGGGGGGAAGAAACTCACTTGGCAGCTGGATCAGGTGAATTCAAGCACTTCAACACCACCTCATCTATTATGTCAATGAGAGAGACAGCTTTTTGAAGGTAAGTGTTCACAGCAGTGGACAGAAATTGGTAACTATCTAACTCAAATGGTCAAGGCAGTGAGACCAGGTCACAAAGGACTTTGTTGGATAGTCCAAGGCTGTCGACATAGGCAGGCTAGCCTGTGAACAGCAGCCAGGGACTGAAAAGGCATGGATCTCGAGGCCAATGGGTGCACACTCAGAATGCTTCTAGTTCATCTGCTAGTTCACATTTCAGCTGCTGCACCAGTGCTTGAGAACTCAAAGAGTTCTTGGTCTGAGTATTGTTCTCTGCCATGACCTCCCAAAAAATATGGTACCTCCCTGGCCCTTTCATCTTCAGCCACTGAGCTCTGCAGGTCTACCACCCAGACAAGGGTAGAGAGGTGCCCTTGTGACGCTTGTGGTGGTGACTTTGCCTGGAGTGCCTGTTGGCCAAAATGGTGGTGCAGTCAGGATGAGGGCAGGCACAGGCATCAAACATGATGGGAAGGCTGTGAAGGGGGCTTTAGGGACCAGATATGTTCCTTGGAAGCTCTGCAGTGGAATCCAAACTGAGTTCTTGAAGGGCATCTGAGAATGAAGTCTGCTGGAATACCGCCAGAAGCTCTGGGTGCTTGTTTCATAGATGAGATTGCTATTCATCAATCTGCATGACTTCATGACATATTTGACAGACAAGGAATTTGAATTCGCTATTGACGGAAAAATACAGCCTATCCAAGTAAGACAGCATGACTATGTGATGTGGAGCACCATCCAAGTCCTCCTGCCCCTCCTCTCCCTTCCCTTTCTCACCCATGATGCATGCTTCAACTCCTGGACTGAGGGAGACAGTGGGCAGCAACACAGGATGACTTGCCACTGCCTCTTGATGTTGGCAGTCCCCATTATTATTATTATTGTTGTCATCATCATCATCTTTATGAGAGGAACAGAATGAGGTGGCTGTTGGCATGGTGGCTGCTGTCCCAATCTGTTGAGCTTGCTGATTTGTCGTCGACTACATGGTCACTTTTGTTAGTTTTCAGAGAGAGAAAGAGAGGTCCTTTCTTAAAGCTCACCAACTCATACCAAGAGTGCATGAATAAAATGGGGGAAGGTGACCATGGAGTGGAAAAGTTTGAAGAGCCTTGCACACCCACCATCATTACAAGAAGATTCTATTTATGTATCTTTCTTTTAAAGTCTGCCTGAAAAAAGAAAAGAAAAAGCTGCAAGAAGGGATGTACCTATATCAGAGGAGATTTCATGGCAACATTGCAAGGGGATGAGCCAGGGGAGTTGAAAAGGGATGAAGGGGACCCCATGGTCAGGTTATGATCGGATGTTCTGATGGTAGCACTGGTAGCTGGCTGAAGACTTCCTCAGCAGAAGTCAGATTTTTCCTTCTCCCCCTGGAATGGAAGGCTACTGTGGAACTGGCCCTTGGTTACAGTGTCCAGAGCAGTGATAACCTGTAGAGATACCATGTCCATGCTGATGAAGGTGCCATCAGATCCCCTAGCAGTGGTTCTATCCAGAGGAGACTGGTGGGATGGTGTTACACTTGCTACATAGCTAGCGTAGGAACCAGAGGTTACTTGAAGGTTTCAAAGATTCAAAGGTGTTGTGGTGTCACCACACAATGGCTAGTCCCTGAAGATGATGGCTAGGTTTAAAAATACAGCTTATTGGGCAAGCCATTCAAAGATTATAATGAGAGAGATCATCATTTGAGGGTTTTATCAAAGAGCATTGATTCAAAAGTATGACGAAGACTCAGAGATATGAGGACCACAGAGGATGATGTATGAGCTAGATTCTGGTAGGTCTAACTTAGGGTACATCGAGGGTATCAACAGGTTTATATAAGTAGAGCCATGGTTCAGGGCAGACAAGGTAAGTATAAAAAGGAAAGTAATAACGAATGAAGTGAGTCATCAATAGAATGTGATGGAATTGCAAAGAACAATGACTTATTGGAATAGTAAGCACAAATGAGTAAGCGATGACATGTACCCTTAGTAATACAACTGCGCATGAGTAAGCACTAAATAAGCAGGAATGTGTAAGCAAAAACAAGTAAGGAAAATAGGTGGCCTAGGTGGGGCTCGAATGGTAAAGGCTATGAGAGTCAAAAGAAAAGAATAGGGGCATAGATCAGGAAATATAACAGGTGGGGGGTGTGGTGTGCATGTGTGCATTGAAAACAACAACAACAACGGGTCAGCTTGAGAAGAATGCAAAAAACAGAGACCAGTCCTCAAACCTGCTGCTTCACCTCGGGGCCCACCCATCGGGACTTGGCCATGTGCATGTGCTTGTGAATGCTGTCCATGGTGTGGAAGCCAGAGGGCTTGGGGCACTTGGAATGGAAGCAATAGCAAAGGAAAACCCCCACTGGGTTCCAATGAAGGATCATGACCTGGCCAATGTGGGGGTCAACAAGAGAGCTGGTAGTGACACACCTCTTCCTGTGGGTGGAGTACAAGTTCTTGTTGTCAAAAGCGAAAGCATAGCTGGCACAATGGAAAGGCATTTTTTTGAGGGGGGGGAAAAGGAAGGGATGGGATAGGATAGAGGAGAGAAAAG
>JBBPLP010000373.1:12302-24712 GCA_038089875.1 Fistulinella prunicolor
ATCAGGTGAAATCTATATGTCTGACCCTCAATCAATGACCCTGCCCCACCTCAAAGGTGTGGTCAAGAAAGTGTTTATATAGGGGAAATGCAGAGACAGAATGGTTTTGGCAGTGAAGAGAGCAAGTGGGCAGGAGGTCGTTGTGGGAAGAAGTTTCCTGGAAAGGCAGTCGCATCCAGCGTCTGTGGGAGATCCAACTCAGAGGGTTTGGGGCAAGAAGTCGACCGTTAAGGAGGGTTGGATACAGCGAGATGTGGTTGGGTGTGCATGAGGACCCAGCAGTAGGGTATGTGCATGTGGGGGAGAGCTGGTGGACGAGGGGGCGAGTTGAGGGTGTGTGGTGCGGCTAGAGAGGGTGGGCCATACAGTTAGATAAACTACATACAAGTAGTAGATGGGGCATGAGCTCACAGAGTTAGGGAGAGTGAGCGCAGTTGGATATCCAGGGTCACGGCTATAAGCATGCATGGCTATAGTTATGGGAATCAGGGAATGATGGGGTGAGAGGAAATGATTTACTTCAACTGAAGGGCATTGACGAGTGATGCAGCTGGCAGGCAGTAGGGCGTGCACACATGGTGGCAGGATGATTGATGTTGATGTGATATACTGAGCACGTGCCATTGCTCCTTATTGATTTCAGACATGATTGTGCTATTTAAAATATATTATTCCCTATTTAAGCTAATTGAAAGAAGTGTTCGGAGCCATGTGGAATTGGGAGCCAATAGGACCACGAATAAATCTCCTACAACCACTGTACATCACAAGATAAAACTGAGTTTATGATGCAAAAACAGAGAGTACAGTAGATCAGACATCACAGGCTTACTAAAGAGTACTCATAACAGGACATGTGACACAATTTTATTGTGATTAAGGTCAGAGTGACTGAGATCGACATGACAAGTGCTATAGAACCAACATAACACTGCATATCAAATTGTGCATCTGTACATGCAACTATGTGGCTTGCTTCTAAAAAAATGATTTGGAGCCCCCAGAGCAATCCAACACAAGAGTATATTTTGTAAACCTATGAGGGACAAGCAAATACAGGGTCTTGAGTGAAAGTGCCTGAAGCACACTTAGAATTGAGTGAGATTTAAGTTCTTGTTGTCTGGGGTAGCAAGCACATTGTTGCCATTGCATGAACCCCATGTACCACCTCCACTCCAATTCCACTGAGCATGCCCCAATACTACTTGCCCTGGTTTATGAGTTACTAAAAGTGTTCATTGTTTATAGGCTAGACTAGTATGTATATACAACAAAACTAGACTACTGCAAGACGAGCGACTGCAATCATCATTATAGTTGAGGGTTGTAGTGGTTGGGGTGATGGCCATGCCAGTGCTGTTGCATTGCTGTGTTGCTGTTGTAGCAATCATTGGTCACCCTCATTGTTGCTGTTATCATCTTCGTCATTGTAGGGGCTATGGTTATGCTAGTGCCATTCCTCATCACAGTGGTTAGGGTTATGGTCTCACCCTTGCCCATGTCATCATAGTTATTTGGGACATGGCCCCATCCTGATCCTTGCCATTATTACCCTCATTGTCATGGTTTTGGGGTGTCACACTGTCATTGTTGTAGTCAAAACTCCTTTGCCCTTGTTGTCATTGTGGTTGGGGTCAGTAGCCATATTTTCATTGTTGTGGTCAGAGCTCCTTTGTCTCACAGTCATTAGGGCTGATGTTGTCGTCAGGTAGTGGCTGCATATGTATACCCCTTTGCTGTAGTCAACAGAGTGGCAGCTGCGTGGTCACTAAGGTGTTGCCTCACCCTTGTTGCTAGAATGGTGGCTGCATATTGCCCCCTGCCATAGTTACTGGGGTGGTGGTGACACCATTTGTTGCAGCTGCATCATTGCTGACCAGTCACCATTGAGGTGGTGGCCACGCCAGCAATATACCAGTCTCTCAGTTGCCTTCATTGTCGTTGTGCGTTAGTGTTTATTACCATTGTATCAGCAGTCGTCCCTAGGGTGGTGGGCACACTCTTGCAGTGCATGGACTTACCAACCTTGCCATCTCCTTTGTTATTGTTGATGTGGTAGCTAAGCAAACGCTGTCATGCTGCCATTGCAGTTGCAGTCATTGCTGAGATGGTGAGTGGGTGAGTGAGATGATAAGTGTTGAGTGATAGTAAGTGGTGTATAGTTTGTGACTGTACTATGTTAGAAACACAAACTTGAAACAAGATACTTATGTAGCTTACTAATGATATGGTTGATGCCTCTGTGTAGACTGTTGTCAATGGTACTGAGGGGCTTTTGACAATGATCTGATGTGGCCCAAATGTAGTGGCAGAGAAGGATGGCAGTGGGATGCCCAAATGAGGCCAATCTCATTTTGGTAGGTGCAAAGCCCACAAGATGCTGGGGTGCCAGTGACTGCAGGTCTGTCTATTGGTGAGGAGAGAGTACTTAAGTAGACTCTGATGACTACTAAATTATGGAATCAATTTTTTATATAAAAAAAAGTAGGCTTAACTTAATGCATCATCATGAAAGTCAGGCCAGCTAGATAGACTTTGATCCATCAGTGCCAGTGGCAGTGTTAAGGAAGTTGAAGCAATGCTAGTTTGATGCATTGAAGTCAGTGAGTGGCTTTGATGTATCAGTGGGACCCGGAAGGGGTCTGCAAAGGGGTACTAATTAAATGCATCAGTGGTGGGAAGGGGATACATCAGTGGCAAGAAGGGGAGGCCAAAGAGGTCCTATATTTGGTGCATCAAAGTTGCAGTAGTGGGGTGAGGGTGCACATCAGTGGGACATGACATTGGTTGCAGTGCTTTACAATGATTTAGTGTAACTTTTGGGTGATTTGACACACAATCTGATCTATTTCACAAACATTCACACTGATTATCAAGTTGTATTTAGTATATTATATATGTGCAGCTTGTTTTTCTGCCTCTGATGTACTATCCATTTGGTTGATTATATATTATCCATATTTTTTTGTCATGCTGTAGAAAATTTATTTGCATTCCTATTAGCTGGCACCACCCATACCAAACTCTCACACCCTTCATTTCTGCTAACTTCTCTTCTATCTTCCCTCAATCGCAATCTATAACACACGTCAACATCCAAACATTAATCCTCATGACTAATTTGCTAGCCATTTTAGGTGGATCCAAACCAAGCAGAACTCAGCAGAGAAGGTGAGCCATTTGATCTTCAGACTTACTGACTCATTTTCATCCATCAGACTACATGTAAATAACTCCAGCGCTCAATTTGAGCCTGCCTTGTCAACATGGCTTGTTCACAGGTCTGATAGGTCACCTGAAGCTGTTATGGGATGCTGAGGGTGGCCCAGGTACCTTTGCTGACTTTTACTTGGCTGTCCTGTGTATCAACTTGCTTTGCCAGCTAACATCTCAGCTAGATCAGGTGGTTTCAACTTGTTGCACTCACTGTTTGCTTTGTTGACCATCCAGTAGCCTTTCTCATTGATCTGGGTGCCATCTTTGTTAATCTCATGCCCTCAGTAGCTTCCAATGCCTTCTGACGCATCCTAGTCCTCTATCTGCCTTACTGGCCATTCTAGATCAGTGTCTCAAGTTGATGTGCTTGTTCCTTTGACCTCCACTATCCAATACCTTTGATAGGTCACTGGCATCTGTGGCCAGCACCTGATATGTAGGTGAGTACCTTTGCTTCATTTTGTCTGGCTGCTTGTTGAGTTGTTCTGATGCCTTGTACAGCATCTTCTTCCGTCTCCAAGTATCCTCAACACCACTCAATGCTGTTGATATATCTGTGTTGTCTTCCAAATTGCCTGGCCTGCTATAGAGCCTCCTAGATGAGTTTTCTGGATTCATTTGCTTCGACCATTCAGACATCCATGCTAATGCATTCCATGGTTTTTTCAGCCACTTCCCTGTGCCCTCAACACATTCACATGAAATTTGTATGACAGCTTCATTTCCTGCTAGCTTAACAGATTCATTTCTAACTGAGGTGAGTACTCGGGCTTTGCATGTCATACCTATCCATCCTGTTATGCTAACAAGGTTCTCCAGGTGTTCTCCAGCATCATCAGCACCTCTAGGTGCTCTTGATGCATCCATGTTAGCTCCTGAATTGCCTTGACCTCACCTAGATGGGTATCTACTATGTTCCACTTGTTTGCATGACTGTGCTGATATATTCTTATCCTTCCTTGGTTAATTCCTTGTGTCTCACATCCATGATGTAACTAGTGAGCTTGATGTCAAAGCTCAAACATTTGATTTGCTCACCCTCAAGCTCAACATTCAGCTGGAAGTCACCTAGTTACTTTGTGGCTTTGTCAGGTGTCTTCTGGGATTTAGGTGAGTCGTCTGGTTCATTATCAAGTCATTCTTGATGCTGATATGACTTCATTATATCCAGCACGCTCCATGTGTGTTTCTTTATGCTACCAGTAACAGTATGTGCTGTACAGCTGTCATGGCCTCGCTGACCATGTTCAACCTCCCAGCATCATCCTTAGCCACTCCACAAGCTGCCTCAACCTCAACCTTGCTGTTCAACTGCCCATTGTGGTTGCTTCATCCATTAGGCTCAACACCTGTGTGCTTGTACTCAGGTGGCCATCTATGACATCTGGTGTGTAAGTCTTCAAGCATATATTCTGTGGTTCTTGTCTCAACTGGCATTCATGTGTTGCTGTTCAGCTCATCTAATGTATGGATACATCTCTTGATTTTAGCATTGTGTCTGTCACATTACCATTGTTCTCTTGCTATCTAGGATGACCCTATAACTCTGGACTGCATCTGGAATGATCATCTTATCTGGTGACTTGCTTGGCAACTCTACTAGCTACTCATGTCTATATATAATATAGAATTTCGCATGTGCTACTAATACATACCATATAGAAGGGGAAAGTCGACACAAATACAAACTATCTAAGCATATAATACTACATTGTGGTGGAGGGGTTGGTTTGAGGTCCATTTTCATTGTCATCTGCACCATTATATAGGTTGGCAGGATATGTTGATGGAATCCTAGACTCAAAGTTTGCAGCCTCACCCACAAATGGAAGATAGACAAGGATAAATGAAGCATTAAGTGGCTCACCCTAATGTATGTCTTAGCTGTGTCCCCCAACAGTCTGCCCTCATCGACCATAGAGCCATCAATGTCATTTGCAAACTTTTTTGTATCTTCCCAGTTCAATGTCACCATTTCTGTGGTTTGAGTAGTTTGCTTGTGGGAGAGATGCAACTGAAATGACAAGTGGATGTTAAAACAAGGAATAGTTGTCATTTATGGTCTTGTGGACTTGGGTGTTTTTCGCGACAAACATTATGTAACAGGTCATGTCACATCCACAACAGTGCCACATTTGCTCGGAATTGAATTGCACCTCAGATCTACATAACAAATCCTTGTCCATCATGAATGCTACTTGCAATATTGACCATGGTGTACTTCTTTCCATGTCTCACATACAGGCTGCGCTTGACATAATCCCTCACATCCTCACCAGGGATGTCTGGAAGGGCTGGATGTGTGAAAATACATATGCAACTTGAGCTGGTAAGAGACCTCACTTCCATCTCAAGTGTATAACATTATTTTGAGCCCTAATTAAAGGAAAGAATCCCATTTTCCAGCATGGAACATCCACACCCAAGGCTTCTGGAAAGCCTCAGACAAGCATTGTTAGAGTTGCTTCTGGGCTCGCAGAATGCCACCCTGTCTCCGATGCAGTCTGTCTGCACAAGTGATCCCTCCATCATAGGACCAGAATATGTGGATGTGCCTGCAGGTGCACTGCCAGAGCTGGAAGGCTTTGACTTCTAGTGGCAAAATCCACCTCCAACCAGTGATGTGGAGATTTCGGAATTTGTAAGGTTTGAACCTGAATAGTTTCAGTAATTTTAAAGGAAATTTCTCCAGCGCTGTCATCAGTTTTGCATGCAGAGGAGCCACCCACCCAGTTGGAATGCACCCCGCATTCCTCCCTCAAGCTGAGGACAAATGTCAATGTGAACAATCAGGCCCAGGCATTGTCTTCCTCTCTTCCATCCACAGAAAAAAAAGGTGAGCTTACCCATTTGTTTAAAATTTGTTTGTATGCTGACATTTATGAAAGCACCCAAGAGACCCAATGTCTATGTGGAAGTCCCCAGAAAATCTGGTAATACCACAGACCTGAAGGGCAAAAAGCAAGCATTGGGAGAAGGGGATAGACCTCAGTGGAAAAGGAAAAAAAATTCTTTCTCCAGAGATCATAGAAAGTGAAGAGGACAAAGTACAGGATCCCACAAGGTTGGTATCAAAAGGCAAAGGTAAAGGCAAGGCAAAGGAAGCAGCACCGGAAAACCTGGAGAATTTTGAGGTAAGTCGACCTTGACATTTGTCCAGAGATATCATAGCTTAAAGAAAAACAAAAGGTATTCCTGGAAAGACCAAAGGTCAATCGAACTTTAATCTTTGTGTTCAACACCAGTACTCATGACTTCATAATAGGTATGCGACAGATGTGAGAGGACCTCTTTCAACTGCATATGGAACAAGAAGTATAAAGCATGCGAGAAGTGCAGGGTGGATAAATTTGGATGTACAGTCAATGGTAAGTAATAGAATCATGTATGCTTCTCTGTGCTATCTTATCTGAAAATTTAAACAAAGATTTTTCTAAATACACCCCCCAAGGAAAAGGGGCTACATGTATTAAGGTTCTGCAGGAGAAGGTTGATGAGCTGAATGCGATCATAAAACTTTTTAAGGAGGAGTGGAAAGAATACCTCAAACTCAATAAGCAGCTTTCAGCGGAGATCTCTCATTTGAAGGATAGCACATCTAGTCCAGGTAGATGATTATTTGTAATTCCACATAATTATGTATGAATACTTGAACATATTATCTCAATATGAATAAAATCTGTACATATGATATGGTAGGTTTTCACAGAATCTTGTGACTGTAGGGTCTCTTCTTTTCTGAGACATTCCAGTATGAGGCACCAAACTTCACATCACAACAAAATAATTGTTCCTACACTGCTTTTCTTTTTCATCTAAAACTGTAAGTACTTGGAAATGGAACATGTGTTCAAATGGAAATTTGGATGCAAAGCCCACAACATACACACCTCCAATAATATACTGGAGTTATATTTAAGATCACCCTCTGATCATACTGTCAAGAAGATGGAGTCATTGGTTAGTTTAAATATAGAACTTTATTATTAAGCTACTCTTTGTCTACAGGAATACATTGGCACAGTATGTGCACTTGCTCAGAAATTCTCAGGTGTGCTGATACCAGTTTTTTCATGTTTTTGAGATGCCACAATGCTAGCATTGGGTCTGCGCCTCGCTTCACCAATATGAGACTCTGCATAAGAAATATAACCTCTTCATTGTCCTCTTTCATGCCCTCTTGCCACAGGAGCCAGTACAACTCTTGGATGTGAAAGTTGATTACACCTGTTCAAAACGTCAGAATCTCCATACATGGTGCAGTTCGAGTCCCCCGTCTGATCACAGACGTTGGTAAAGTTTCTGAAACTATTTCTGAATCCAAAGCTATTTCCGCTTCTGGATTCATTTCCACAGAAGGTGGGTCCACCACCATATCCTCAAAATTAAAATGAGATGAACATCCACATCTCAGTATCTGACAATAATACATACCTGTGGTTCACTGGATTCTACATCACGCTCTTCTATCCTAGTTTGAGTTTGAGCAAGCACAGCTAGTAGGTTCATAATCAGCACCAAGCAGATTTTGAACAGAAAAAAAAACAATCACAACATCCTTCTCACGTTGTACCCTTTTCTGTTTTTTCCAAGGATTGTGACTGTGCATTGAATGTGTTCTCCCCACCAATAGCTGGAAGGTTTTCAAGCTGGTCAGCACAAGCGAACTCATGATCAAATGGAATATGCACCTTCTTCTGGGGAATTTAGATATTTCTTGCAGAGAATTTCTAGCTTTTCCTCATTCTCCATTTCTCATTCCAAATCTGAGTAGGGGACATCAGGGTTGAATTCACTGCACAAGTCACATTCGTTTGAGAAGGAATCATACCTTTTCTGCCCCCCTGGATATGTGTCCCAGATATCCCTCACTAGATCGTGGCTAATGCTAACCCAAACCTGAGAACCATCCACTTCTTCCCATCAGAAAACTGTTGGTCCTTTTTTTCTAGGGGGGATATGCCCTTGGGTGTGTTTTTCACACTGCTCTTGTGCTTGCCCCCGGCTCACAGTTTCCTGAAGCTTCTCTTGTTCATGTTCCCTTTCCCTTTGGGAAAAATACTCCTTCCAAGTTTCGCTCTCTCTCTGGTGTGATCCAAATGATATTTTCTGGTATTCTATCAAGGGCCTCTCCTGACTTGGTCCTTTTGTACTTCTCTCTTGCAATTGTTCCACTGTCCATAGGCGCACCTCACTCGGTCCTCCTGTTGTTTCACCTTGCCACTACCATTGTTGTGCTGCCCCTGGCCCCATGTGGTTCTGTCTTCCTGTTCTTCTTTCTGCCCACGACTGAAACCACAAGAGTATGCTCTCTGCGCCACCTGGAACTGATGGCCATATAAGGCTGACCTTCATGCCCACTAGAATGTCACATAATGATTGCTCCACAAAGTTGTAGGTATTCTATACATTCTGTTAGTGCATTTATAAGGCAAGATTCTAGCTCCTTATATTTTACCATGAAATACTTGTTCTCCACCCAAGTCATCCAATCTTGTGTCATATGGTGGTAACAGTTGATGTCAAGTTTTAGCTATTTGAGATCTTTAAACGTGAAGTCCATGGTGAATTTTGTGATGAGCAGGGGACTTCGAAGTAGAAAAGATGTAGGACAATGCAAACAGCGCATATTGATACAGGTAGGTATGTGCACTGTTCATAGCAGTAAGCTTACATAATGTGAACACCTTGAGGTTGGTCCACCTGTGTGACATTGATGCAAAAACAAAAACATCTGGTGAGACAACAGGAAATATAACTGAAACCTTACCATGGGTATTATGCCATAGGAAAAAAGAAGGTAATAAACACTGGCAATGTGCAGGATCAGCCCAGATCAATACTTAAGATTCATGTTTTTATTTTATTTTATTAAACCCAAGTTGAAATGATGGCATGTGATGATGATTCCTTATAACAAATGTCTTAGAATTATTTGTCTTCTAAATAGAATTACATGCTCTATTATTCCCTACACCTTGTCCAGCACCCCTCAGTTTGGCACTCACTGGCACCTATGTAAATACACACAATTTTTATAATTTTGCTACACAGATATCATGTTATACACTATAACCTACCTCTGCGAAGATGAACAAAAAAACATGCAGTAGTTTTCGGGATCTATCTGCTGAAGCGGAGTTACAAATCAGTTCATTACTAACTTAGGCATGTTCAGTGGTGTCAACTAAGCACATAGCATGGCTATGTATGACTCCATTTTATGTAATTTACACTCAGTGCAGTCCAATCTGTCACCTTCTCCAGTGGAAGTTAATTGCTAATCCAAGTCTGGACTCTGGTGGAACTTGAAACACATGCTGTCAGAATAATTATCATCAGTGATTGAGTGAACTGTCTTGTGAGCTTTGTGGTTGTGTTAATTAGGTCCTTTGTCCACCTGAAACATTTACATAATGCAGAAAGTCATGGAATTGGATTTTCTGGCCCTCTGGCCTAGCCCTCAGTATGGCTTACTTAAACTGTTGTGAATTGGCTTCCACCATGTCACAAATGGCCAAAAGGTGATTTGCCTCCAGCACAAACGACCTATCCAAACACCTTATTCCCATCACAAACGACCCAAGTCACCCAGCCATGATCCAAACATCCCATCTCTAGCACAAATGGCCTTACAGCATAAACGCCCAGTTTCCATACAAGAAGCCTCATATCGGACAAGCATGGTGATCTAACTGTGATGCAAAATAGCCTATTTCCATCACAGACGAGATGACGGCAACCCAGACTATCTGCATCATCCTTGCCTCACTTCCCTCTCCCTGTGTTTGTGTGTGCACGGGCATGAGCATGCATGCAGACGTGCTCACCTGACACCCTTGCCTCATTCTTGCACTCGTGTTGCAGCTTGCCTCCCCCTTGCCTTCTCCATGTATGCTGTGTGCTCACTCACATCACCCTAGCACCACTTCCCTGCCTTCCCTACCAATCACTCCCATTCTGGGTTTCTCACCCTACCTTGCTGGTTTGCTGCTTTTGACACCGCCTATCAACTATCCTTCCCTCACCCTCACCCTCACCCCCATCCGCCACAGGCAGTGTTGATGATCTGTTGGGTCACAACCTTGACAAACATATGACAACATTTCATTTCAATGTTTACTGGCTGTTTATGGTCCGACAAGCTCATTTACATCCCAACCAACACATCTCTAACCCAAAAGTGTCTGCACCTCATCTCTCTCATTTACAGCTCACTGGCATGTTTACTACCCAACTAACACATGGCCACTCCGTCTCATCTGCAACCTAACCAACTCATCAACATGCCTTCTACTTGTCCAGCCCAAATGCAAGACAACCCAATGCTTACCAGAGTGCAATCCTGTTGCTCAGTCAAACATTGGCCAGAACAGTCAACCTGAATATCAACCAGAGTACCCATCCCAGGACGGAGAGCCATTCAAGAAGTGTCCTGCAGATGCCATTCCAGGTGAGGCTGATGGCAAAGCATTGGAAAGTGGTCTGGAGCCTCCTGTATATCACTACATGAAGAATATTTTCACCATCCTCACAGAGAAAAACCCTGACCATCTGAAGGCAGCCAAATGCTTGCAGGATTGTCTAGTGTTTGGTTGGACAGAGGCCAGAAAGATGGGTCTTCAAGTGCAACCTCAAAGCTTTACCAGCCTCATGTTGGATGAGCAGTTCTAGAAGTGATTTTCATGTTGTCAGAATGCATCGCTTTCAATGATGTCATTTTAGAGTAGACACACTTGTTTTGCTTTTGGATATAGACTCATTATTTTCCCTCTGATCAAGTGAGGATACTGCATGTTACAAGGAAATTAATCTTTCTGATGAACTTTTGGATGAGCATGAGCTTTGGAATTCCATGAGTCTACTATAAGTATAAAGTCTTCTCAATTGTATGGTAATGGTTGTGGTCTTTGCTCTTCGCCTTTTCAAAATTCACATCACCTCATGCACCCCCTTGTGTGTGTGCTTTTTGGTCAATTTCGCCACAAATAACCCAGTAGTGTCTACTTGTTCTCTCTTCACATATAAACCTTATGATCGATGATAATACATAGCTTGCCAGGATTCTGGTTTACCTGGAACCTATTTTCTGAATCCATCAACTCTGTGAACCCAAAATGTTTTTGGATCACCTGCCCCTTTGGAATTTTTGAGTTCAATTGGGAGTAAGGTATACTAAATATTACAATATTTAATTGTGTCTTAGTCTATGTCCATGTTCTAGGCTAAGGATCAACAAACATGAAACTTGTCCCTGCATTGATACATATTCCTCACAGTTTTGATGCACTTACAAGTTATATTCTCATTCAAGACTTGACCATTGCCTGCCCTTTTGCACAAATTGCTGTGAAGATATGTTTCCAAGATGAAACAGTTACACATCTTTATAAAGACCTTCTCTTTGTAAATTTCAACAAGAAGTTTGGCTTAGAAGATCTTTCATCCATTATGGCAAAATACAGCCTATCTCGAGTTCATTTTCCTTTAATAATCAACCCATGGTGAAACATCCAGACTGCCTGGAAATGCAAATTCAATTGTGCAACAAAAGCCATCATAGAGATTTACCAGGAAGATGATGTTAATGCCTTGCAAGCTGGACACACATGAGCGACAGAAAATCATATATATGGCCTTAGCACACAAAGTCTGGCAGGGGCTGCAGAAAATGTCCTTCCGATGTTTTTGCAGGCAAGCACAGCATGGCAAGAGTGCTGCCAAGTGTTTCCAGGTGGTATAGGGATCCCATATAGAGCTGCCTATGCTCATCTGTTCAAAGCACCACTTTTGTTGCACACAAAAGGGACCACTTCAATGCATGAGTGTAGCAAGTTGGATCAATCTTCAATGGTCGAAGATATATTGGTTCGTGTTGTAGAGTCTCTGACTCCACTTCTGACAGCCTTGATTAATTCAATGAATGGCTGACATACAGAACAACATCCCAATGAACCTGAAAATGTTCGATTTACTACAGAAGAAAAGGGAAAGAAAAGAGAGTCAAGAAGTACTTTGGATAATAGCAACAAAGACATAGATGATGATCCATTGCTACAAATGGAAATTCTGTTGTCTGTTACGCATCATGCTTCACCTTAACCTAACTTTTCCTAAAAACCTAATTATTTTCTACACCTAACCCTACTTTTCGAGGTCACGTGACTTAACCCCTGTCCGATCACATGACACGG
>JBBPLP010000374.1:0-24685 GCA_038089875.1 Fistulinella prunicolor
CCTCGGAACTCGGAGGAGTTTACATCTGCTTCGCGCTCAGTCAAGCCAGGTTTGATTGCGTCTGGCATTGTCTCCGCATGGACTTGGGCCGCCACACTAGTAAGTTTCATCGAGTGTTTACTGCACTCAAGTTGGTTTTAACTCGTCGTCAGCTCCAATCAAGCGCAGTCGCCTATAGATACGGTATATCTGGGCCGTGGTGGTACGCCGCAGGCGCGACAGTACAGGTCCTCCTGTTTGCCCAGTTGGCTGCGAAGCTCAAGTTGAATGCACCGTACGCGCATACGTGGCTGGAAATCGTTGCGACACGATGGGGAACACTCGCTCACCTTGTCTTCATGTTCTTTGGATTGGCTACGAATATCATCGTCTCCTCAATGCTCGTCCTTGGTGGGTCAGCAACAGTGACCAGTCTCACCGGTATGAACACCATCGCTGCATGTTTCCTGATCCCTTTCGGAGTCGCGATCTATGTTGTGGTTGGTGGCATGCGGTCTACATTGCTCTGCGACTAGTACGTATTTTGGCGACTTGTTTCATCTTCCCTCCTCATCCGCTCCCAACTCTAGCACACACACATCCGTCCTCTTTGCCATCATCTTTACATTCGTATTCACAGTCTATGCGACTTCGGGATACATCGGCTCGATCAGTAAAATGCATCATCTTCTGTCGGAGATCACGCAAACCGCGCCAGTTTCTGGAAATGCACAAGGGTCTTACCTTACACTCCGTTCCTTGAATGGGTTGATATTCGGCGTCATCAACCTCATCGGAAACTTTGCCACCGTGTTTCAGGATCAAGCGTACTGGCAACGCGCCATTGCCAGTCGACCGGCTACGACTGTCAAGGCCTACTTGATGGGAGGACTGGCTTGGTTTGCAGTTCCATTTGTGTTCTCGACGACGCTCGGCTTGGCTGCTGTGGCACTTGGAGCCGTTCCTGCCTCTTCTTCGCCGACACAAGACCCCACTGCAAGCGGCTTCGTGCCTTTACTTCCGCATCTAACTCCAGACGAGATCTCGGCAGGGCTCCCTGCGTCTTTTGCGGCAGCGACACTCCTAGGCAAAAGTGGTGCCGCGGCGTTGTTGATCGTATTGTTCCTGGCGGTGACGAGTGCCACAAGCGCCGAGTTGATTGCGGTCTCATCAGTGTTGACCTATGATATCTATGTGGTAAGGTTGTTTTGTACCTGAAATATACGGTCGGCTCAATCTACTCAACAGAGATATATAAACCCTCGAGCCACGGAGCAGCAAGTTCTGCGTATGAGTCACTTCGGTGTATGTGTTTTGCTAGATATCTAGGGCCATCGCATCCCTCTGACGCTCTTATAGGTCGTACTCTTTGCCCTCATAATGGGTATCGCCGGTACCATTTTCTACTACATTGGGGTGTCCATGGGTTGGCTCTACGTACGTTGAACCTGTACCTGCGAAGCAGGTTGGAACTCTGGACTAATTCGGCGTCATGGGTAGACCTTCATGGGTGTCATTCTAGGATCGGGTGTTGTCCCCATCGCTCTCTGCATTACGTGGAGCAACGCCAATCGTATGGGATGCATCGCTGGCGCAGTGATTGGCTTCGTCGCCGGTATCGCAGTCTGGCTCGGCGTCACATCTGGCCTGAATGAAGGTGTCATTAATGTAACTGTAAGTTATGCCGT
This sequence comes from Fistulinella prunicolor, assembly GCA_038089875.1. Classification (NCBI taxonomy): domain Eukaryota; kingdom Fungi; phylum Basidiomycota; class Agaricomycetes; order Boletales; family Boletaceae; genus Fistulinella; species Fistulinella prunicolor. The sequence continues at coordinate 1,668 of JBBPLP010000374.1, forward strand.
GTTTATACAAGTTCTTTGCTTACGCTGTATCGCTTTCCTTCCAGACAAGCGGAGGTACGACCAAGTTCAGAAGTGGAAAGGTGGCGTTCATACTGAAATTCCCGGTCCAGGTAACTATGAGATGCTCAGTGGAAACCTTGCATCAATTGCAGTAGGCGGCATCGTCTCCATGGTCATATCTCTGATTGTGCGTTAATCATCTGCGAAACGTGTCGGCCATGCTGACCCCTGAAACCACTTCTAGTGGCCAGATAACTACGACTTTGCTGAAACCCGGGCGATCAACTCGCCAGCTGCGAAGAAGACTGATCAATATAACGAAGAGGTGGAAATCGAGAAGAAGGACGTGCCTGTGTTAGCCACGTCTGTCGCAAACGAAAACGAACTCGACAATGAACTCGATCCTGTGGGCCTCAAGAAGGCATTTAGATTCGCCGTGTGGTCGTCCGTGATCATGGTACGGTCCACATGAGATGACTCTGGATGAGTAATTTTTAATCGAACGTTGTACCTTCTTTTTGCAGACGTTGGTATTCATGATTTTGATCCCTATCCCTCTATTTGGAGCATCCACTGTTTACAGTGTGACTGGTTTCTCTGTCTGGGTCATTATTGGGATCCTCTGGGCGTTCTGTTCGGCGTTTGCTGTTGTGTTGTACCCTCTATGGGAGAGTAGAGTTGCTTTGGTCATGATTCTGAAGGGGATGGTCAAGGTAAGCATCCATTTTGGTGTCGTGTTGAGTACTTCAAACTCACATTTCATTTCCAGGATGTCTTTTCCCCCGGCTCGGGCGCGTATGTCGCTAGTACGCGTGCTGCTGCGTAATACTTGTATGTCATGATAGAGCAATGGTCATATTTTTATACATAAGAGAGAGAACTGTATCATCCCGATCACGAATCAACTTGCTCATGAAGGGCGGAAGAGCGAATTTCCTTTTCTGTCGATTAAGCTATTACTTGTAGTAATCAACATCGAGACGTCTTTGCCAGCACGCTCACCGTGACTGCGACCACCACAACCGGTCCAAGGCGATGGCACAACCATCAGGCAGCCCAGAAGACCTTGGTCGCCAAACTACCCTTCCCTGGACACCAGGTGAAGGCGGCGAGTCTCTCATCCAAGCCATCCAAGCCTTGGAAGCCTACAAGAAGAAGGATCCCTCCAAAGGTCCGTTTGACGCCTTTCTGCCCGTTGACGGGTTTTGACGGGGGATCGTTGCTTCTCGTTGTACTGGAAACAGTGGTCGTGCGTTTCAAGGCCGTGGGCAACGCTCCGATCATGAAGCAGAACTTTTACAAGATCACGGCGGCGAACCGGTTTCAGGCAGTGATTCAGTTTTTGAGAAAGGAGCTGGGGTGGAAGGCGGGGGAACCGCTGGTACGTGTCGAGTTTCCCCATGTTACCTGTTGCTCGCTTCTTGTTCCTTCTTCATTTACATCTTCCATCATTTCCGGACTGACGGCGCGGGCTGACGCCATTCTGTTCTTCCCTCTCTTTCCTTTGGTGTTGTTTCGGCTTCATCCCGCACAGTTCACGTATATCAACTTGGCATTCTCGCCTGCACCGGACGATACGGTGTCGAACTTGTTCAAGGTGGGTACTAGGACTCCACCGATGCGTGTTGTGTTTTGCTTGCTGAGACCAGAACCGCTTGAACAGTCGTTTGCGACGGATGGGCATCTCATCGTGAACTACAGGTCAGTCGTGTTGCTTGCTGGCGACCCCATCTCCTTTCCTCCGCACGTGCCGCACCTGACAATTTGTCGCACAGTACCACGGCAGCGTGGGGTTAACTACCATACTGTAATTCCTGACTGTGGCCTGCACCACATGCGATGTCATCATCATCTTTTCGCTCGGAGCAATTACCTACGATTCATCTCGTCATTTATCATCCCCGTCGTTCTCCCGACCTCAGGGCCAGATGATGTAGTACATACATGTAATGATTGATCCACAGCGCTTACTCAAACTCTGCTGCGACTGTTACATTCGGGACTTTGTGTACATAGAATCGCACACCTATCGCGATACGTCCGATTTGCGTTTGATTCTTTCGGATCCGAACTGGTTTAGGGTGACAATTCTCGTGATTTCATCCCACACATACATGCATAGCGAGCCTCGCGTATGTTGGTGGTTTCAAACAGTGAATTTTCTACCAAGAGGCGTAACTATATCTACCGTTAAAGGGTAAGACACTGTCTTTGATAAGGCAATGCCTCCCTATGACGATCGTAGATAGGATGGTTGGTCCGTCGTCAGGATGTTTGGAATTCGGAGACCCCTCCGTTGATCTTCAACTGGGGCCGCATGACAACGAGACGTATCCTGTCCCATGGATCCACGCCATCAATAACATAGACTCGTGCGACCCACGAAGTTGCAGACACGACGTCCCGTACCGATGTCATCGGGGTGGTCAAATCAAGAATTGGTCATTTTGCATCGGTTTCGTCGGTCGATGGACAATGAGTCAGCTTCTGGTCAGCCAGCCGATGGGGATGAACATTAACCCCCACCTGAGAAACGCTCTTTCCGAGCTATCGCCATTGGATGGTACCATGCAATCCGACGGCATGAACTTGACGCTTGCACTCATTTTTTCTCGGCATTCCGTTTGGATGGAAACCCGGGCTCGTTTCGCATTTGGGAGGGATAGATGTGGCATTGGAAGACCGGCGTCCGCCTCCATGAAATTGTATCTGCCGCATAATCTGCCTGTCCTGTACTTTGTAAGATTCGCTTCGTTCGCCGTTCCGACTGTCTCCTGGACCGTAAACCTGCAAGGACGTTCCGTGTGCCCATCTAGTGGCGGGCGTTGTTGACTGAGTGTAGAAGATGTGTCACCTCACTGTAGGATGGACGCGAGAATATGAAAAGGATGTGTCGATGCCTGTGTGAAGCACTGTCCTTGGAGGATCACTACATCCCCACCGGCCTGCTAAGATACATGGATCATCATTGAAGCGTGGCTTCCATTCATAACGTGGGAGGCCAACAGGACGAGCCTTAGGGCGAATCCTTCGTAGTACAGACACGACCCCCGATATTCCAAGCCCAGCGATGTCCAGTTTCGTGGTCTAGCTCGCGAGACTCTCCGTGACTTGTTATTGGCCCACAATGAGTCTAGAGCTCCTTTACCTGAGAACGAGTATATCAAATATCGGGGGGAAGGTTCAACAGAGGGAAACAATACTGACATCGTTCTGCAATACATGACAGTGTGTCCACGTAGGTGGACTCTTTTTCAAGCGCAAGGAAGAGCCGTGGTGCATGAAACAGATGACCGGCTGGAGTGTTGTTGAGCACCGGTGGGTGTGGTCCGAGGACGCCAAAGATTTGATCGCAACTCCTTTTGCCGTGAAATGTTTGAATACAGCTGGTATTTCGCTGTAGGAAGTGATTAACACGTCATGTTCAACATGAAGTCGAATGTTTTGATGGTCTCGTCGTCATTACCAATAGCCTCAGCGTGACACCCAGAATCATGATCCCTGGCATCGACGATAGCACGTCTATTTTGGAGTCTCTCAGACATCCTTCTCTCAGAGTGCCATTTCATCAAAGCGTTGAACGTTTACCTTTGCTATCGTCAGCTTCGGCCAGCCGTTCAGACACTCTTGAATATTGTGGCACTGTTACAAAAAATGAAAGGCGGCGGAAGGCGGAGTCCAATAACGTCGCCGTCTGCCACAGGATGCAAACGAATTTCCCGTCACCTGAGCAGTCTGGCGATGGATACTGTAAATAGAATATCGATTGTTGAGCAAATGAGGTTACTTCAGACGTCAAGACAACTAACATCATCCGGCCGCGACTCCGAGAGTGCAGGGCTTGAGCTTAAAGTCTAAAACTTGACCGGTGACCGGCGATCCACGGGAGTCACGACGCGCTGGGTGAGTGGATTATCATCACAATCACGAGCTTCCAAGATGTAAATGGCCCCGTGTCGCTTGGAGGGAATGCCAGGTCACCTTGGGTTTCGATGAGCTGGTGATGGCAGAAAGGCTTGCGTCACGGGACCTATCTCCACGGTAAGTGTCTGACTCTTGGCTGGGCTCAACGTCCGCTGATATCGATTTTCCCCCGACCACTGCCAGTGCGCTCACAGCGATGATGTGGACAGTCATCATTCCGATAGCACCGTCATCTCGTATGAGTAGCCGTCTTGCGAGTTTCGACTCGATGACGCAGGCCGTGACCACCGGAAGATAAGATCAGCGAGGCGCCGTGCCATCTGCCATCGTCACAGAAAGCCAGCCGATGTGCGCACTGGGGAAGGCCGAATGACAATCAAGAAGCAGGTGTTTCGGAGAATCGGAGACGGCGGCTGTTGCTATCATTTTGGCTCTTGATTCTGCCGCATAACCACACACGCATCCGGCGGAATTCTCACTCCTCTGATCGAGCAGTCACGAAAAGTAGACGGAGATTATGAGGTTGACGGATCTGTATCTATCTGTCGACGTGTAGCTGACATGGGTGAGTTCCATTTCTCCCCATGGGATACCATACCTACTTCAACTGTGGCGGCAAGCGTACGGTTGTGCTTGCAATTCGTCTTCTGCCATCTGTTTCATACCGGTCTGCACGAGACATGTTTTCCCTCGTTCTATCGTGCAATCCGCACCCTTCGGGGAGATTAGGAATATAGACTTTCAAACGCGCCGGTACCGTCATTCCACGCCCTGAGCACTTGCTGCATCATTACAGTTGAAGGAAATGCCAAGTACATAATTGTTGCGAATAGGCTAGTAGAAGAACGCTTGCTAACCAGCGACGCAATTCTCTATTTCGACAGACAGACAAAAGGTGCTTCGCTCTAGACAAAGGTCGGTCAAAGTCAGGGTATCGCATTGACGCCATATTTTAGATAACATATATATAACGTCTGAAACAGTCGAGCATATAATATTATATACCAGGTACTGGCGAGGATCCTCGTATCCCCCTCACTCCAATGTCCCCACGACCCGTCTTCAACTTTGTTTGTACATGCTTACTCACTTCAAGCACTCACTGCGTTTTTCCGGACGCAACCTTGAATGCACTCTGTGAGGGAGGAGAGAGAGTACTGATGATATCGCCACCGAGGCGCCATACAATCATACTCGGGAACACAAGCCAAAACCTATTCCCACGAACGCCAAGTCAGATTGGGACAGATTGGGGAAAGTGAATATAAACAAGTGGAGAATCGTCAGCACAACACAGCACATGCATATGCGAGCCAAAGGGGGGAAATCGGAGCTAAACACGTACCCGTTTGGCAACACCCAGTACAGCAGTAGGTCACCCCAAGTGTTGTGCCCGACCGCACACCCGCCGCAGTAATATTCCTGCGCCAAGTAGAGCACTGTCTTGGAAAGCGTCATAGTCACTGCGGCAAACCCGATCAGAGGTGCACCAGACCAGCTGGACACGTGTGCGAGGTAAACGTAGGCGAGGTTCAATGCCGTCTCCACCAAATTGAGAAAGGCTGGAAAATCAAAGAGGTTAGATAGATATGGAATGGAATAGGCTAATGCTCACACTGTGCGTTGGTGAACCCATTGTTTTCTTCAAGAGCTTTCAAGCCATATACCTATCTCGCAATACATTAGTACACGAATAGGAACCATCGAGCGAAAGAGTACTCACGAAATCTACGTTCTGGTATATACCATATGGCTCCCAAATCCAGTGAAGATCGCCTCCCACCATTGAGCGCGGCCTAGATGTTCCGTAATTTCGTGAGATACCGCATAAAGAGCACAATGCGCGAGAAAATCCGATACCTCATAAAACAGTAGGTCGCATCCCAAAAGATGATAGGCGCAGTCAAGAGGAACCAGAGTGTGATCCAGGTATAGGTCTTTACCGCCATGGTTTCTAATTCGCAAGAAAAAAAGAGGTAGAACGCCAAGTCAGCTTTGTCTCACGTCGAAGATGGAGGTGAGAGGGAAACGTGTGTGGGGGTGAGAGTGAATAGAAAAGACTACCACGTGATTTGATAGAGCAGCCTGGACTGGGATGACAGCGACAATGGCATGGTGACGGGTTCCTGGAGGCTGTAGTAGTGCTCCCGGAGGCAGCGACTCGCACAGTGATCTCGCACTCGCGCCTCGAAAAAAAGCTCCCGCCAGAATTTGGCGACTCCGGTGGCGCACGCGAGTCGTCACACTCAGTGTCGTTAGATGGGTCAAAGACAGATGGCTGTATCGTTCTTTCTGATCCAAATCTGGACCGTGTAGTACAGATCTGATGTGCGTCTTCGTGAAGGGCATCCCATTTGGAGACGTGAGCAGCAGAGAACACGGGAACAAGTGGGAGTTTGGACATGGGGTAGTGTAGACTGAAAGATCCTTTATTGTGGCCGCCACATCATCGATATGTACACGCTGCTGCAGCATGGCCGTCTCCGTCGCCCGAGCCATACTTATCCTAGACAAAGATTCTTAGAAGGCATAATAATCACGTTGTTACATAACCAGCAAACAAATTTAGTAAGACGAGTATCTGACAGGATAGTAGTCTATACTTCCAATCGTTGGTATCGTTCTCGTCCATACTACCCCCATTGACATCCTCTCGAACAGAACGACGGGGTAACGAAAAATAATAATAAAGCGAACAGATTCGTTCAGCGGCGCAAGAAATAGGGAAAAAAAAAGGAAGCCGGTACTGTCCGTCGTCTGGAGGGAAAAGAAACCAAGCAGAGAACAAGATAGTTAGGAACCTTGCTCATAGATAAAGATATAGATGTTCGGGGCGTACGCAGTTGTTTATTCCAGTCCACTGGCAGAGCCTGAACTATGCTTTCCAACCGGTTCCCTCTAGAGGCTCGCGCTATAATGAAAGTAGCTATACCACGGTACAATTTCGGGAAAAGATCGATACATACGCCTTCCAGAGCAGCCTCTCGGGCAATCACGTCGGGAGCCTTGAAACGAGACCTTATTTAGTCGGTCTAGTCAACGTAAAAGCAAAATGAAGACGTACAGGGGCAGCAATCACAACTGCGGCAGCAGCGAGAACTGAAAGGACGAAAGAGAATTTCATGGTTGGCTTTGAAAAGATGTAAGAGGAGTTTGTGTGTTGTAGAAATTCCGGGCATAGGTCCCGCTTTTATACGCTGATTCTCCGGGTTGTTGGACATGGTGCATGATTTCCATACCACGTCGCTATTCCCGGAACATGCCTGCCACGTCTATAGTGAGTTGAGTTGAGCTCGATATGTCACGACTGCTATGGAAGAAGGGAGACACCCCGGCATCACTAAACTTTCTTTCACGTGGAAACCACCTCCATGGAGGTGCAGCTTGCCCCGTGTCGCTTCAATCCTGTAGATAGGCTGACAACCGAAAAAAAATAAGGGTAAGTACGCATCGAAACTTGTCAGTCAGTTAGACGTGTTTCATGTTCAAGTCGATACGCTTCGCTGGCAATGTCACTTTCCACCGTCCCGGGTATCCACGACTGACTGATCCACAGTAGATCAGGTACGACCTGGAGAGTGTAGGTTCAAGTACAACCGTATTGGTGCATGATGGATCCTGGGAAATTGCGATAAGTCGTGACTGGTGACATTACTAGGAGCCGCAGCCTCATCTGGCTTTGAACTAGTATTGAAATGGGGCAATTCGGACAATGGTAGTAGGACCTAGAAGTTGTGACAATGAGAATCGGAGCTTTCAGGGGTTCAGTCCACGACTCATCGGTGGCTCAGAACCGACAGTAACTTACCACGTACTTTGGCAACCTTACAAGGCGATAGACACTGCCAGCGTTCTTGAAGTATTTACAAATGTGAGACAGCTTTCGACAGGTGTCTTCGACTGTCTCTCTATAATCTTCTTTCTGATTGAACCCGACACGCTACTCAACCCATCCATAGGGAATAAATTCGGTTCAACTGCCAGAAGACTTACCTGATAACCTCAGATTTTGGATATGAGAACTTCGAACAATGAGGCATTGCTTATATAATTTTGTCCCATGTGCGAAAATCGATTCAGCCACTGCCACCCCCCCGTGGAGGTAAACAAGCTAACTTCGAACCCGCAAGTTAGATCGGAGACACTGGTCGGGTTGTAATGACTGACATAGCCAGCCAGATAACCCCTTTGTTTGCGTCGCAATATCGACAGGTCGAGTCTGAGTCACGTAGACGTCTCAATTGCCAAGTCGACCCACATACTTTCTGGCATATCCAAAATGCAGGACCCAGACGCTACATACCGCTTAACGTTATCGGTGCGTTTCATGGAAGCTCGGGTCGTGTTTGGAACACATGTATCACAGATAACAAATTCATGCACAATATGTACGGTCTGTAGAAAACCGGCAATTACGAGTGTACACGCAAACTAGAGAGTTTCACAGCTGCTAATGTGATTGCGACACCCAACGAGAAAGCCATGACAACTTTTCCGCTGTCAAGATGCTTGACGGATGACGGTGCAGTGCTGGTCGCAACTGTCCCAGTCTGGAGCTCCGCCTGTCTACGTAAAGCATTACGGTCGTAAGAATTATTGATCGCGAGGGGCGTGTCGTGTGCTTTCTGCAAGGCCGGGAGACCATCGAAACTAAAGGTGTTTTCTGTAGTCCACCAGGCCTTGATACCGTTTGACGCCTTTTGTGTGGGAGGAACTTTTGCCTCCGCCTCTTCCAGGCTATCACACCACCGTTCTAGCTGTGAGCGTTGACCAATGAATTTATATTGAGGGATCCCGAAACCACAGGACTAGCGGGGGCCGGAGCAAGGGTCAGAGGATGCGTGATTGCGAGGACAGATGGGTTTCTCACTGTAGCGACCTTGTGTACATCAATGACGATCGCCGCGCGGGAGCCTGGTTTGCGGTTCTCCGGGGATATGAGTGCATCGTACTCTGGTGTGCCAAACTCGTGCACAACACCTGATCGTTGGGGGTTAGTCCAACACGAACGCTCTGAAGAGCGACAAGAAACGTACATACCTGTTCCCCACATTCTCAGGATCCGTGGCGCGCCCTCAAAGGCATGAAACATGATTGTAATCCTAGCATTTCCGGGCTCACGCATGTGTGCAATAGTTTCGATGCCTAGTACCGTGTTGGTGTCAGCGACAGACAGAGGTAGAGGTAGCGGGTGGAGGGACGCACCACTACCGGTCATGTCCTCATACCAAACACGGTTCTTGTTCAGGATGTGGAAGCTCTCGATGCATCCTTTGGGCGAGAGATTGACATGCCCGTTGAGCGCGGCGGTTGCGACCCAGAACATTTTTTGCTTTGCGATCCATTCGAGGTGTTTATCTGGAATCTCCTCATAGAATATGGCCATCTTATGATGTGATGTGGTAGAAGCGGAAGAGACAGAGAGTGAGGGTCATCCGTATGACTCGGCGGCCGCTGAGAATATCTGTGCTCTGATTACGGCAAATATGATGCGGGTCGGGGAACACATAGCTAACCGTGGGGGGGCCGTTTCTTGGACGGGGGAGCTCGCCATCATACGAGGCTCCTGGTTAGGTGTAGACTGGTATGCAGTGGACGATAGCGTCTGACAAGCGTTCTCAAATGCATCCTTGGGCTTCAACCTACCATCGACGCATCTTCGTGTTTGGACTTACCGGGAGCATCGTCAATTGGGTCGACCAATCGACCCAAACTTTCGCACTCCGCTTCGGCCGATTCCCGACACAACCGCGCTTCCGGGTTCCGACAAGGGGAGGCTCGCGACGACCCCTTGGTATGACGAATCTGTCACCATTCCGACGAGCCCTTTGTTCAACGTTCAAGGTTGGCTGTCATGCAGACACAGCAGGGGGTGGCACCCTGCCAGACCATGGTGATATACTGAGCTTCTATCCATAGCCTCAAAGCAGATGAGTCACCGCTGAGAACAGTTGACATCCGGATAGGCTGGATAATCACCATGTTCGTTTCTGCGCATGTTCCCGAATAATCGCAAGTGACATTGCTAGAGGATGGATTGTTTATTATGGTCCGTTTTATCTCTGTTAGATCGCAGATGACTTGTGACTCCACAAGCCATCACGATGCTCCATGCCCTGTAATTCATGTACAAATTCCAGGACGAGATTTGAATGAGGGAAAAAAGTTCTACCCACCAAGGATCCCACATATACTGTTACTGGGTGATCGTTCTGTATTCGACAGTTGGTGCCGGTGAAGTATGTCAACTCTTTGGTTGTATGCTCTCTCTCGCCAACATCACGCGCACGGAGGAAGGGTCTCAATAAATCTTGTCGAATTTTTCCTGTATGCTAACTGGTATGAACATTGCGAATCCCGGAACTGTGCTCACGCTCTGCTCTCCAGTTGGGAATAGGTTTGTGACGATGTCAATGATCAAGTGTCGGTGTGGCCAGAGGGGTTGGGGATGTAAACCATCAGTGTTATTGATGACGTTTGATTAACATTCAGGTAGTTTACAGTATTAGTGAGTGTGGGCCCGCGCCCATTTCAATGTTCTGTCTGTCTTCTGCTTGACGGGGACGTTGAGGCGAATCATGCAACCAGGATGTGGGCGTAGGATGACTGCGCAAGAGGGAGGAAATGACACATTTGGGACCATCAATGAGATTTGTGGCGAAGGTTCGATGTCACCGATAATCGGAGTACCTATTTCTACTAATTCCGAGTTATATCTTAAACTGGTGGATCAGACTACAGATATTATGTCAGTACTACATTCATCCTTCACTATCGCCATTCTTTCCGCAATTGTCATGTTCCCTCCCAATAGACCTGAAGCGACATGCCTGATAGTAGACAGTTTGAGGGTACAAATTACTCATTGACAGAACTTCTGACGTGGGGCGTGAGTCTCAGAGGTGTTCATGGCCACTGTTCTGGAGACGGGAAGTCACGTTGACGATCATGCATAAATCCGTGTCTGCACTGCATCATAGTCGAAGATGGCTGTTGATCGGAACGATTGATACACGTGCTATACCTGAAAGGACTCACCTGGTGAACTTCGTTAGCGGGTCTTGAGGTCGGGCATTAGTGACTTGGCACCGAGCAGGTTTACCAATACCGACTGCTCGAAACGGCAGTTCTTGGCCAAAAGTCACAGAACATGGACCCAAGGCTAACCAAGTTTCACTAACACCGTCTGGAAAAGTAAAATTAGGCGACGGGTCCAAGCCTAGATAATTAAAATCAGCAGCAGAAAAGTGCGAAACTTTACATGGCCTTGAAAGGCGTAGCTGGGCCTTACACCCGGGCTCAGGGGAGCTTGTCCGCATCCGGCGCCTCACAATCTCTCGCACAGTATACGCCTGCAAGGAAATACTCCAAGCTCACATAATCCCAGTCGAGACCTATCAGATCGTTAACGGTATGGAAGATCAAGAGAAATTTAATTCCATTACACTGTGCAGAGGACCCAGACCAGACCAGGTGATCATGATGATTTTGTTCAAGCCTATTTATGACGCGATGGTGAGACAAGAAACTAGTATCACATTGTCACGGGGATACTCACCGTGCGTGCGAACGAGCACACGGCTCTGTCAATGCAGTGTACATTCATGGGCCCCACTCAGCGTTGCATAATTACCATGAGCAGGCGGCCGGCGACAAGCCCTCTAACGGGGTCGTGGGAACGTGTCCGCCACCACCCTCCAAGTTCAAGCCACCATCATATGACCATGGTGGAGCACAATGGCACTGCCAGCGCTGCTGATCATGCCCACGAATCGTTATCACCTCTTGGAGTGGGGATGAGTCCATCTTTGTTGCTGGGGTGTCCAGTTCATGGTTTTGAAATTAATTCAACTTTCGGATTTATGCATCCAGGTCTAACTTGACAAGTTCCTTCCTGGAATCACGCTGCCGTATCAAAATCCGCACTTTTTCCAAATTTCCCGCGCTCCTGGTTGTGCTTGTTGAAACCCTGATGGCCATCCCAAAAAATGCCAGCGGATATGACCACTTTCCCTATAAATACCCCCCCTGGTATTCTCGTCACGTAAACTGGACTGTCATCATGTTGCTGTCTGCAATCTTGGGTGGGCTTTCGCTCACCACAGCGTTGGCGTGGGGCCACCCTTCTGCCCTGCTGCAACGTCAGCCCACTAGCAATGTCACGTATTCGACGAATGTTACCAGCTGTCCAGGTGTGTTTCTGTCACGGTCCGTGGAGTCTCTATTAATGTGCCATAGGTTACACCCTGGGATCTCTGAGCGAGTCTCCTTACGGTCTGACTGCTCAACTGTCACTGGCTGGCACGCCTTGTAACGCGTTTGGTACGGATATAACAAATCTTACCATTGAAGTCACCTACCAGTCCAAAACAACGTGAGTGCTTCTAATAACCATAATTGTGTCTGTGGAGACTCATTTGCGTTCAGTCTACGCGTGAAAATATACGACACTGCGAACCAGCAATTCACAATCCCTGAATCTGTCATTGAGCCTCCACCTGCTCCGACGGGATCATTCACAGGATCATCAGACCTCGTGTTCAACTATGATGTATCATCGTTCGCTTTCTGGATCACGCGCCGCTCGGATCCAGATGCAATGCCTGTATTTGATACCAGAATCGCCTCACTTCCTCCAACACCCATCCCTCCCTTCAACCTCTCGGATCCCAGCACGGCATTCGATGGGTTTCCCCTCGTGTTTGAAGATCAGTATCTTCAGGTAATCACGTTTTCATCTTGGAAACGATCCACGAGCTGATATCTTCCGCTGTGAGTAGGTTACCTCGGCGCTGCCTTACGGCACTAACATTTATGGTTTGGGCGAGGTGATTGCCAGCAGTGGCTTCCGACGGGATATAGGTACAGATGACGGTGTTGGCACCATACAAACCCTTTGGGCTCGCGATGTCGGGGACCCAATTGATGAGAACATGTAAGACAAATTAAATGGCAGTAACTCGTCACTGACGCATCAAAGGTATGGCTCACATCCTATCTACCTGGAGCATCGCTTTAACGAGACCACCAACACGTCGTCGTCATCCGGAGTCTTGCTACTCAGGTAACGTGAACGTGAACCGACACTCAATACTCTCATCTGAACATTTTACAACGATTTGGTAGTTCTGCGGGGTCTGACATTTTCCTGCAGACTCCACCCAACTCTAAGGTGTCGCTTATTGAGTACCGGATGATTGGGGGAATTCTTGATTTTTACTTCTTCTCTGGGCCCACGGACACTGAAGTGATTGCTCAATATGGGGCAACGATTGGCTATCCTATGTGGCAACCGGCTTGGGGCTTCGGTTTCCATATATGCAGGTAGGCCACCGAATATCCAAATTTACTTGATTGACCGGAAATTAATGAAATGCTTGTCCAAGGTGGGGATACGTCAACATTAGCGAAGACATTGCAAACGTGGCTGCCATGCGCGCTGCAAATATTCCCCTTGAGGGTCTGTCTCGTTTTATGCTCCATGGCCCTCAGCTGAATACATACTAGTTCAGTGGAATGACATCGATTTATATGATGCATTCCGTGACTTCACAACCGATCCTGTGAGATTCCCCGCTGAAGAAATCAGGCAATTTATTGAGCAACTGGTCAGTTGGCAGTTTGGAAACAACGAAGTGACTCATTTGTTTTATTAGGCTGCCAACCATCAACATTGTAGGGTTTCGCTGACGATGCATAATGTGTAGTATATGCTCAACCGTTGCGTAGATATTCCTATTGTAGATGCAGCTATCGGGGTCACCGTCAACGCAACTGATGTGGTGAGTTCTGATATTAGACAACTATAGTTCTTCCCTGATCACCCTGCAAAGTACTACCCATTTTCCGAAGGAGCTGCAAGGTATGTGGATTGAATTGGTTTTCGATGTACACAACTTACCTTATGCAGGGATACGTTCATTAAGAATCCCGACGGATCCCTCTACCTGGGGGAAGTTTGGCCTGGTTACTCGGTGCGTTTTCTGTCATGGTGTATTCGCACCTATTAACTACTTCATGGTAATTAGGCCTTCCCCGACTGGTTTGCAGAGAATACCCAAGCATGGTGGACGGAGGCACTGACAAATTGGACTGAGATCGGCGTCAATTTCTCTGGCGTCTGGCTCGACATGAACGAGCCGAGTTCATTCTGCGATTACTCTTGGTAAGTTGACCGTGGAATCGGACCAGAATGCGTGCTTATTTTCAGGACAGTGGCACTGACGCGAACTTCTCTGCATTACAACCGTTCAGTGTGATCGGTACTGTCGTAACGGGTTATCCCGAATGGTCAGTATCAGTTGAGCTCTATGTCACCACAACGTGCTGATTATCACTCTTTTCAAAGTTACAACGAGACTCTCTGGGGGCCGAGCGGCAACATGACAATCAACGGGACGTCGACCAATTCTTGTCCACCTTCAACCACGGAGACGTTCGCGAAACGTGGTATTGGTGCTGGAGACGAACCAAACGTCAACCTTACTTACCCACCATATGCTATTCACAATGGTTAAATCTCGTGTCATTCCATTTGGATATAACTGATTCATGCTCCCATATTTAGGTTACGGAGCGCTCTCTGCAAGAACAGTGGCTACGAATGCAACCAATCACGGTGGATACGTCGAACTTGACGTACATAACTTGTTTGGCATGATGGAAGAGAAGACCGCACATATCTCACTGCAAACCATCCACCCTGGGAAGAGACCATTCCTGATCAGTCGCTCGACTTTCCCGTCTTCTGGAAAGTGGACCGGTCACTGGGTAGGTATCTTCCTTTTGAAGCAGTCCGCCAGTTTCCTTATCCATTCTTTAGCTCGGTGACAACTATAGTCAATGGAAATACATGTACTTAAGCATCCAAGGCATTCTACAATTCCAAATTTTCCAAATTCCGATGGTTGGTGCCGACACCTGTGGTTTCAGTGAGTTCTATTTCACGACTGTTGAAGTTGACACAATGTAACACTTCTCAGACGATAATACAGACGAAGAACTCTGCAACCGGTGGATGCAACTCTCCGCGTTTACTCCATTCTATAGGAACCACAATACATATGGTGCTCTCCCTCAGGAACCCTACCGATGGGACAGCGTCGCAAACGCATCACGCATTGCCATTGCCGCCAGATACTCGCTGTTGCCGTATTGGGTACGTAGTCACGGGATATTTTACTCTTATGTGCACTAAAGCGTTGAATACTAGTATACTCTCTTTGCCAACGCTTCTACTAACGGTCTCCCACCCGTCCGGGCCCTGTTCTACGAGTTCCCCAACGAGCCAGAGCTTTTTAATGTCGACAAACAGTGGCTCATCGGAAGTGACATCCTCGTCACCCCCGTACTGACGCCCGGAGCAACCACAGTTGAGGGTGGGTTCTCGGTCTCACCAATGCAACTTTGTAGACTGAAAGTTACCTTGACCTCAAGGTATCTTCCCTGGCAGAGGGACTGTTGTCTGGCGTGACTGGTGGACTCACGCAGTCGTCGACGCTGTTCCTGGTGCAAACACGACTCTGAACGCTCCTATCAGCCACATCAATGTCCACGTTCGAGATAGCTCGATCTTGCTCTTGCACCAGGAGCCTGCCTACACAATCTATGAGACGCGGGAAGGGCCTTACGCGCTTCTCGTATCCTTGAACAACGCAGGCACCGCGTCTGGCGACGCCTACGTCGATGACGGTGAAAGCTACCCTCCTGGCGCAAGCCGCACGCTAAACTTCTTCGCGAGCGACGGCGAGTTGAACGTTGAAAGCACGGGAGAGTACGCTATTGCGCAGACACTCGAGACGATCACTATTCTCGGTGTCCAGCAACCGAAGACGGTAACAGTGAACGGCGACGAGGTTGAGGGATGGACGTACAACGCCGTGAACGAGGAGCTGGTCATTTCGAATTTGTCTATCGAGTTGAATGCCGCTTGGACGAATTTGAGCTGGACATAGGAAACTAGTTGGTGGTAATTGCGGTGTTTGCGTGCGCTATCCCAAGATGGATCATCTATGTACTTCATTACAATCAAATGGAACCTACGTGTTCCCGAATGACGTGAGCTTCGTTATATATGGATTTGAGCCAGGCAACCTACAGGGGATGAGAAGCCGTTCGGCCCCACCTGTGCTGATGTGTATTCCTGGTCTACAGAGGGCTGGCCTTATGGAGTTCCCACCGTCAAAGAAACTGTCTTCCTCTGAGATAGAGTGAGTACACCGCTGCACCTCACCACGCAAGAGCATCGCTCTTTCATGGGCGAGTTGTCCTCCCCGGTCGACGATTCCATCACACTCTTCTGGGTCATCTAGTGAATCATCGTTCTCGCAATAGATCGTCGGTAGCCCCTGTACCATCAAGCCCATCGATATTATGTCTCCATTTCGTTCGCTGGGTGACTGACGAGGGGGAAATCACACCGATACTCTTTTCAATAAGTAAATTTCAGGATTTCGGGATATCCGATCCGACAGGATGGTCTACACTTCCGATCGTTGGTAACATGTAACAGTCGTCGTATTGGTTCCGTAAACATCTTCTCGAACAACAAAGGGGGTTGTTAAGAAGCATCGTCTGGAAGACAAATTCATTTGGTACTAAAAGAGAAAGATGCTAGACTTTGCTAGCAAATCGGTCATTTGATAGCATAAAAAATACAAGCTGGATACAGGATGACAGTTAGTGATGATAATCTCAATATCAGGATGGAGATGTCCTGGACGCACGCAGTTGTTTATTCGAGATCGTCAGCAGAACCCGCGTTACGCTTCCCCACATGGTCGGCGCGCTGTAATAAAACCAGATATACAACGGCACAACGGATGGTAAAAGATCACGACATACACGGGTCGACGCATTCCCTGTCTGTGGAACGGGTGCCTTGTGACGAAAACAAATCCCGTCAGTCCAACTTGAACCAAACACATCCAGAGAAGCTGAAACGAAGACTCACCGCAACAGCAACAGCAACAGCGGCAGCGACAAGAATTGTGAGGAGGGAAGAGAACTGCATGGTTGGCTTGGAGAGAAAGGAGGTGTATCACTATGGAAATTCGTGCCATAGAGTGGCCCCTTTTATGCGGTGATAGTATGTTTTCTCAATCCAGATCCCTTGTCCCTGACTCCCTGTTGGGACCATAATGGCTTGATAATGACCACGGCGAAAAGAAGGAGTCAGCAAACTTAAGCTTGGAGAAGCCGATGGACAGCATTCTAGATCTGAGAGGAGAGCGGAGTCGCCCTAAGTCCCTCACGGTGAAGGCTGTCGGACGGGTCCAGTAACGACTCCAGTTACGTCCGGACTGTTCGTATACTGGATGATCGCCGCTCAAATACTGCCGAAATTCCAACGTGTGTGATGTTTTCCCCAGACGGACATACACGGGTGAAGAGCTCATCAAGGGCGGATCACTTTGATTAAACCTGCGCAACTGACCAGCTTATGTGCCGCATAGTAAGAGATCGGAGTGGAGGCACTAAATTTGGCAAAAGCCCTATAATACAGTCTACTGTGACAACGGAGACACTCCATCAGCGCCCACACCTTGTTTCAGCAGGACGAACAGATCCATGGCATGCAGGGCAACCCGTCACCACCCGTCGCGTATGTTATCCTGCAGACAAACTAATAAAGCAAGACGATATGGAACAACGAGAACAGGCCCCCAATAGCAAGAGCTGTGCCTGCGCTGTCAGCGTCGTTGCCGGGCGAATTGAGCCATGGTGGGTGAGGGTGAACACGTGAGTACTTCTGATCTCTCTGCACGACAGCCTGCATCGCCTTACACCCTAGGAGTAAAAACGCCCGCCGCACGGTGGATTTACATACGTGCCAGGATAGATTCTCATAAGTATGATGAGTGATAGGAATAAGACGATGACGGACCCTATTACTAACATCTCATCAAGTAATGATCCGTTCCGCTCGCCTTTTCTCGCTTCTCGAAGAACCATCGAATCGAAATAACCATGCCAAGTCTACACGATATGGACTTCTGTGTCCAGCATGGCGAGCGATCCTCATGCTAAACGCGAACAGCATACACTTGGACTTGTCTGCCCCTATTGCATTGCCCCGAACAAAATAGGAACTCTATACTCGGTTTAAGCCTATCTTCAGCGTTATCCCGACTGGAAAAGGGACAAGAACGCACGCCGGAATCAGGATACTAGCCCGGTTACTCCCTATGACGGGAGAATTTGGGACAGCATTCGCGTGCACTCGCGGTTATCGCCATGCAGGAGATGAACAAAGACATTATCGAAGAGATATCGAACGCATATCAGTGGCTGTTATGGGTGCCTCTATACACACCCGTTTTGGACAACAAGCGAAGCGCGTCATCGAAGCCCCCGGGTCTCCGGGATTGGCGGGCGGGTAGAATTGCTGGGCTTGACGTGTGTGGGTTCTTTTGTTGTCGTGGCCTATCTGAAGGCATGCGTTCCAAGCGGACCTTGGACAATCACGAGATCGTGACAGTGATTTAACGCAAGTCGTCTTCCCGCACGACGTGGGATGTGATGTGACCGCCGATGTCAAGGCAATCTGGATTGAAGATCTCAATTAGTCCAAGACGTCACGACCTTCGAATTGCATGGGTCCTATGCCCATTATGAGCGTGTTGACTGAATTGTGTGGCTCGCGAATGCTTGAGTGCTGGCGGGCCTCTAATACCAAACGCCATTTGGACGTCACACGTCATGACCCGTAATGGACATTATGCACTGACCGTATACCGTTTAAACGCCACATAGGACGGCGTTTAGCATCCCCGAGCAAACTCCAGTTCGCAAAAGATCTCCTTCTTGTACCTTAAAGGACCCATCAAGATCTTAAGTGTCAAACACTTCTGGTATGACCGACGACGACGCCAAGTAAAGACGACTATTACTGTTCAGTGTAGATATCCTGGTTGTAGGCGATGAAGTCCCTGAATGACGAGGTTCATGACGAAAAGAAAGACAGCGCACTACTCTCAATCCTGTGTCAAAGCGATATCAGGAATTGGTGGGATATCTTTGCTCACGATGTGCACCCTCCGATGGTGTTTCTATCCACTACCAGTTTTCATGCGTGGCAGTATCCCCGTCCTTGGAATTTGTCACTGGCGCTAGCAAACGCGCCAATCGCGACGGCAGAACGGTTGTTTCCATGCCCTCAGGCTGATAGCGTGACAAGAAATTGGGCCGTGTAATGCGAATGTTGTCGAGTCAGTCGACTAATCGCCATCCCCCGCATGATTTTTCAGACAGAAAAGTAATAACGCGCCTAGATTCCTTGCGTTGACAATGGCTGCATGCTGCACCCCGTCCTGGTAAGTCCACATTTTCTTAACTATCTCGTATGCAGGGGGATTCGACAGCTCTCGAGGCATCATTTCCCAAGTATATCAGTACAGTGTACCATGAGCCATCCCGTCATCAATATGCCACAAAACACAAGCGACTTGCCTCCTTGGCCCATTCACGTGCAGGTGACGCCGGCGGGTGGTTTCAAGTAGCGATTGAGGTGGTCTGGCCCATCTGGGGTATGTGTAGGTATATTTGGGTGGGGACAAATGCCAAAGGAGAGTGTGATCACGGAGACCGAGAAGTGTTTGGTGTCCTACACCAATGCTTGCCACATTCGGCAATCGTCTGGTTGGTTGATTACAGAAGCTGTACTATCGGCACAAGTCTATTTTAAACTCCGACGATCATGACGGCTAATACCACCTCATGACAGGTACTCCCGCGACAAGCACGAATGATATTCTGCGGGATTAATCGCCCGTATAAGGCGTCAAAAACAAGCAGTGCACACAAATGTGCGAGTTTCATAAAATGTGGCTGCGAAACTTAATGAGAACGCCACAACACTGTCCGATGTCAAGATATCACTTGACCGACTGAGTGGGTTCAATTCAGCTGCTGAATCTAGAGCTCCGCCTGTAGATGCAGAGCGTCACAGCCGTAAGAATCATTTATTGCGAGGAGAGACATTCTAGAAACCAAACCCCAAAGTACTCCCTGGATCCGCCATACCTCATTCGCAATGGTGCGACTGGCGTGATTCCATTTGATGTGCAACTAATCCATGTGCCCGTCTTTAGGATGCAGAGCGATCTCCCACCCATCCGGGCCCTAAGTTAGGTAAGTTAACGTCGTCAGAGTGGCTGGTTGGAAGTGACACTGTGTCAACGCCCGGAGCAACCACAGTTGACAGGTGCAAGCTTCCATTAACTCGCTGGAAAGCAGTCAGTTAGTCCGGACGTCAACCACTTGCCTCAGGTTCACGTCAATAGGGATGAAATGGTTCGAGGAATGCATTTTGTCGGAGGGAAGGAGGAAAGTAGTATGGTTTATATTATCAATATATCTATCGACTTGAAGGTGGTAAGTAGTAAGCAGAGTCAGCGACGACCCGCGAACGAATCAGGGACGACAGGTGCAGATATGTACAACAGGCAAGGTCACAAATGATGTAGCGAAACAGAAATACTCTCTAGATAAGTTCCACGTCACTGATGTGATGTGAGTAATAAGGTTTGAACTGCTTCCCATGCCCCACTGTTTGAGAAGTGCTCGATTTCCACTAGGCGGAGCATGATCGATTTAAGGCAAGATGCTATGGCATGGACGTTCGCATCATTAATTAGTGAATAACTGCGCAAAGCTTGGTAATGTATCTGTTGGATACACCCCATGCATGATGCACAAGTTCTCCAGAGAGTTCTGTCTCGCCACCTTCCAGGATGGATGCCGTCAGGGGTGGAATTGTCCCATTGAACACGATGTGGAATGTCTCGAGGTGTTCACAGGATGCCAACACCGTGATCACTGCCCCAACAGTTGCTAGCTCGCCGGGCGTCATAAATTCGTCCTTAGTACCGAGCTTCAGATGTTGCAGGTGTACCAACGATCCTGCGAGGTACGCACAGTCTGCATCAGACATTTCTACCGTGCAAACGGAATCCAGGCTGAGCTCGCGTAGTGCAGTGAACAGGACGAGCGCGGACGCGAGCCACTTGTCGAGCCTCAATATTGGCGTATCAATCAGCTGGTCGGACGCGATCGTGAGCGAGAGTAGACGAGATGTATCAAGGCGGCGGGGCAGAATATGGAACATTCCCGCAATGTCTTCTTCGTCTATATTTTCGACATCTTGCATCTCGACACCCAGCTAAAATGTGATAGGGCTCGCGTGCACGGTCTCGAACATTGTGTGCAAGCAAGGGGACAGTTCACACCAAGTGAGAAATCGCGGACCGTGTCCGGGATCCTACAATTGTAGATGGGTACGTGTATATCGTAATCGATATGGAGGGTTTTAATGGTCCCTCGTGCAAGTAATTGGCATCAAAGGTTGTGGAATGGCGGACATTCGAAGCGTTTTCAGCTTTAACCATTTAATCACCAACCTGCCTACTGCTTGAGCAACCTCGTAGTTCCGATAGCGGAGAGTGATGGAGAGAGACGTGACATTCGGGCGGAGCCTCGGCAGCTCCGCCATTACAAACAATTCGGTCGATGAAGCATATAACTGGTACGGAAAAGCGAGGTTAACCGTGGTCACTGACGGGCCCCCAAGATATTTCAGCAGCTGAAAGCGAGAATCCTGGTAGGACGAGATGAGTAAGATGGTCCACTGAATCTTGATGAGGTTTGGAAGAAGGGGAAGATAGGCTTTGGGCAGTCTTGAAGGGAAGAGATGAACAGCGGATTGACCGCCGCGAGAGCCCGTGTCAGTCCACCGATGGTCTTAACACGCTTCGCATACTTGCGGAAAGTCATCCGCTGAGAATGGGGCCTACAAATATCAACAATAAGCGATTGAAACAAATGTATCGGTACCGTGAAGGACGAACAGCGGGGAAAACATTGACTAAGGGGTCAAAATAAATGAGATGACGCCAAAGAATATCTAATGCAGGTGAGCTGAATAGACGGCATGTTCTTGCCAAAGTGGCGAGTGCCTTCTGATTTACTAGAAATGAGTGAGGCGATGGGTAATTGAACTGAAAGTATTCGAAGATGAATTTCAGAATTTCAGAGATGTATAGACACGTGCATGATAGTGGTCACAAAAAAGGTAAGTACATCAGGTGACGACCATATTGAGCGATTCCAAAAATGGTTCCGAAATCCGACTCGGCTTTTGATGCACTGGGGACGAAGTTCGTTGGTGCTATTTTCGAACTTCACCAACGCTCACTAGCACTGCCAGCATGATCTGGCAGGCAGAAGGAGTCCATCGTACATGGAGGCTTGAATATTGCAAGGTGCTTAAAGCTTTGGCACTCATCGCAAAGGGCAGGCATGCACCGTGTATCTTTGTTTTCAAGTTCCCCCTCCAACGCCGTCCACGCCGATCAAACATCCAACACTGAAAGGTTGGAACTAGCGGGGAGAGTAACCCACTGAGCTGGCGGAGATAACTCTACTAGTATGCTCATGTTCACGCTCGGCCTAGGTGAAGCAGCCACCGCCACTTCCGCAGGTCATGCTACAGCGAGAAATGGTCACGCATCCAGAGGAACATCATGGCGCGGTGCGCGCGACTGTCGACAAGCCCCTCGAGACGTCTCCGAGTTTTTGCCCGCCAACCGACGTCCTCTGACGCCACAGCTCCCTCGATCACATCTATTAGAGGACCCCAGAAACAAGTCTAGGACAGCGGCAGCGTGAGTCAAGTACAGACTGATTAAAAGGAAGCAAAAAACATCGTCCTCGATCAACTCAGATGCCAGGTTCCGTCGGGCCACCTCTCCTTCTGCAGATATACTGGCCATCGACCGAGAGCACCACCATCTTCTTTCGTTCCTTAATTGAACGGAACTACTGTGCATCCGTCTTCTTTTAAACCGGAACTGGACCCATGTTACCTCCCCTACGTTCCTCCAGCTGAATACCCTCCGATCCATCTGCCTCCCCGTCCACGGTCTGTCCTTGCCAGCTTGGAGTAACATCCCTGAATTCGATAGCAGAAACGGCAACGTCCTCGCTAAAAGTAGATTGAAATGATACTCCGAATGCGGTGTCAATTCCTTCGCAGCGTCCACGAAGGTCGCGGTTATACAGCTCTCGCATTCCGATGATGAATCGAGGCATCACGG
>JBBPLP010000375.1:0-24662 GCA_038089875.1 Fistulinella prunicolor
AGTACTCCATGACCTCGAAATTGACAAATGGCCAAGTCAGGATGTACGTAATATCTGTGGAGCAAATATGTCTTTACTTACAATTTTTCGACACGCAGGCAGAGTTATTGTCTAACGTTTACGGCAGCCTTTATAACATCTTCCTCTCGTTGCTTTACCATTCAATGGAGGCCATACCGAACCTTAAAGTATCTGACGTCCAAGCGTATCTAAATGTGCTCGACCACGTGCGAGAGAGCGGTCTTGTAACTCGCTTCGAAGCAGATATTAGCGCACGTCTATCGGACCTAGAAGATCGCATCAAGGCACTGTCGGAGCAGTTCTATCAGACAAAGATTCAACTACTTCAAGCAGCACCTGGTGTCAATCGCGCCCTCCCGCTTCTTTTAATGACTGATGAGCTAGAAAAGGCTGCGAAACAGCTGGATAAACGTTTCCCCGAACCACTCGTTGGGTATGTGTATGGTTTCTCGTGGACACGTATTGTATGTGGCCACTGATTTATCTTTTTGTTCAAGCCGAATCGACGTTGTTTCTTTAGTTGTGGAAACGAGCGTCCCATTATTTATTACTGACCTGCAAAGTTCATCGAAAAAGCTTTTTGAATCGTCCATGAATGGACCAACACCGGATGTTCCTGTACAGGACATTTTTGCATTATACCGAAGGGCGAAGACACTCCTGTCGATGTTTGAGGCGTTTTGCCCGAAGTAGGTTGCATTCATCTCAGAGGTATCAGCCGCTGATACGCTACAGAGGCCACATTGACTTCGATCTCAGCCAGTTCTTCATACCATATGTTCTTCAATGGCTGCTAGACACCGACAACAAGACAAATCAGTGGGTTCAAGCTGTCAGTGCCTGCCTGCGTCATGTTTCACATTGACTGACCGGTACGACATAGGCCATAGCTGCAGACAAGGTTCGTCTTGAAGCGGCCATTAAATACTGCGTAAACTCACTTGCTTACACAGTTCGAGGCGGAAAATACGGAGGGTCATAGCTCTTCTATCGTTGACCTATTCGATTCCCTTCGCAGCCCCATAACATTCCTAGCGGATTTGGAGTGGTCAGATGAATATCAGAGCGCTAGGTTCTTCACGAGCCTTTCAAAGGTATAAGCACATCAAGCTGAAGTCTTGCTATCTATGCTCATTGTACTTTTAGACTATCTCGAAAGCTGTTGAGCAATATTGCCGGAGTGTGGAAGAGCTTTTCATGACTGAAATGTTCCCTCGACCTGTCGAGTACCTACAGCCACAGAAGTCTTCCGCGTGGCTTGAAAAAGCCAAGCAACTCGCGACGACAAATGAGAAGAAGGTCGAGCCCTTCAATTTCCGACCTGAGTCGTGCGTCAAGCTCAACAATATTGAATCTGCCCGAAAGCTTCTGGATAACATGTACAACCAGATGCAGGTCGACAAAATAACTGATGTGTTGGCCGCATCTCCACCTGTACCCGAAAAGGTTGATAGACCCAAGTTCCTGTTTACGGTGAAGATAGTAATGGCAGAAGACCTTGTACCACTCGACAGCAGCCCTTCGGCCCTACTTGATACCTTTGTCACCCTCAGCGACGAAGCTGGAAATCGCTTGGTGAAGACCCGGACGATATATGAGACACTTAACCCTCGCTGTGAGTGCTGTTTCGTTTGTGCTTAGTGTATTCTGAACATCTCCTGTAGGGGAGGAGACGTTTGACGTCTCAGTCGATAAACCCCTCTGGCTCATGTGCAGTATACGAGATCGTGCGCTGGTGGGCCAACACGACGTAGTTGGTCGTAGTTTTATTTGTCTGAATCCCGCGCAATACGGCGATTTCCTGACGCATGATGCATGGCTGAACCTCGAGGCTGCCAACCATGGACATCAAGGCCGAATTCTCTTACGCGTTAGTATGGAAGGAGAGAAGGACGATGCTCAGTTCTACTTCGGACGAGCGTTTAGGTCTTTGAAACGCAGCGAAGGTGACATGATGCGTATTTTCATTGATAAGGTTAGTAGGTGGACTCTACTTTGTGTGGATTGTGTTCATTTGCACTCCCCTCCCGTCAGATGTCTCCGCTCATCAGACAATCGCTGTCGCGCACAGTATTGAAAAGTCTCATCAAGACTGGTACGGTCTTGGATTACAACAAGGCCCTGGCGAACGTAACTGGCTTTTACCGATCTGCACTTGGCGCAAGCTCGAACGAGGTACAAATACCTCTCCCATCAACTGAAAAACCTCGCGTTCGCCCCGAGGAATTGACGGACATAGAGATAGAGCGAGCGATCGTTCCGCTCTTTGACTACTTCGACGCCAATCTTCAGATCCTTAATACACATTTGGCTGAGACGGTCAAAGACATGGTGATGCTCAAGGTTTGGAAGGAAATCTTGATAGTCATTGAAGGTCTTCTCATCCCTCCATTGTCCAAACTACCGAGTGACATGAAGCCCTTGAGCGACAAGGAAGTGGATATCGTTTTCAAGTGGCTGAAGGTAGTGACCTTGTACCTGCATTCTAGCTTATTTGCTGATCGGACCTGCAGTTCTTGAGGGACTATTTCCATGCTGAAGGCGAAGGTGTTCCGCTGGAAGCTCTTCAGAACCAGAAGTATCGTGATGTAGTGTCGATTCGTATGTACTACGATTGGCATACGTAAGTGAAAATATGATATGTGGACACGAACCTGGCTGACTCGCTTACAGAGACACGCTCATGGAAGAATGCGTTCGTGCCATGCAACAAAGCTTGCGAGAGGCCGTGCCTGTCAAGAAGCGCGTCAAAAGTGTCTACAATCAAAGAAATCTTGGTACAATCAAAGAACGCAAGAAGGAGAAGCAAGAGAAAGAAGTGTTCAATGGGGAGACTATTATGCGTATCTTACGAATGAGGTTCGAAATTACTCCCTTGACTTAGAGGTCAAACAAGCTCACCCAGCCTCGCAGACCAAATACACAGGAGTTTATTGCACAGCAGCTTGATATTATGCAAGCGATGCGAGCCGAGCAAGAGCGGTCTCAAGCAGCACAGCAACGTAGGAGATCGCAACGTACTCGTCACGGGCACATGCCGTCCATCCCGCCACTGCCAACAACAGATCCATAAAGTCCTGTCTACTATCTCTGATACCTTGCGTTATATACCCGAGCCCCGGATAATGCCTGTAGCTCCCCGTTGACGTATTTAGCACATTTTGTGCTTACGCGGAGACCTTCTCCCCTAAGGCCTGAGCCTCGAACTTGTTTGCTTGCTGTGGTGACTTACCTTATCAGGCTGCGAATCCTTGTTTTTCATTGTTCTTGTTGTACGTACTATCTATACAACCAACTCCGATTTTCTCTTCCGGAGAACAATGGAATTTCAGTCTCCATGGGGGTGGACGTGGTTTAACTACGTTTTAATACGCAGGTGTCGAAGAGAAGACAATCTTTGCAGTCCTCCATAATACAGCTGGCAAGCTGTCCAAGCTCTACTGCTGACGATCATTCATTTCCTGTAGCTTGCTGGTCTCTCAAGCTCACTAATTTCCTCATTCTCTGGTGTTAAGCGCAGGTTCGCTCAAATTTGTGTTTCAAACCAGTGGCATTTGACACGTTCATCATGTTCCTTCCTGGTTTCGCGCGTAAGTAATTCACCGTACACCTGATTATGCCGGGGTCGCCAACTATTCTTTCCAGGTGTATTCATTGCTCTCAACGTCGTCCGTGCCTTGAGCATCATTGCTCTCTTGCTTGTGTTCGCGACTAGCATTCTCGTATTAGTTGATGACGTCGAGGCAGTCAGTGCCTTCACAAATGGCAATTTCAACGTGACCTCGTTCAACGAAGGAAATTCGGAATATATCCCGTATGCAAACGTGTGCATCACAAAGAAAGGAATCGAAAATACTGACGATGCCCGTCTATAGGAACAGCACGGTTCCCAACCAACCTGGCGGAGCTTTCTGGGCTGTCTTAAACCGAGTTTTCATCATATTCCAAACCGTCGTGCTCATCCTGTCCGAGATTGGTATGTGGCACGCCCTCTGAAGATTGCAGGGATGGAAGCTTATTGAAGCGGGCATCTAGGTTGGCCTGCGACATTCTTTGATCGCTTCTTTCCCGTCTTAGGAAAAGACTTTGGCGTCGGCGCCCTCGGTGTCATGCAATGCCTGTAAGTGGTCCGTCACCGTTGACTCCAAAGTACCTATCATGAATTGCTTTTATTCCAGAATCGGCGCATCCGTCCTCTCTCATCATGTCAACTTGTTCCCCTTGGTCACCTCATTCTTTTTGTTTGCGGTTGGATGTCTCAACATGCTCGTGGGTCTGATTTTCCGGGAAAAAGCCAAGGACAAGCGGTCCATCCTTTCTTGGCGTGAACGTGGGAAGGACGTCCTTCCGTCACACATCCAAGGTGTCGATATCCGACCTGTTACTGGCACGCTCTCCTCAGTGCTGAGTCGTGAAGAGAAACCCGACGAACGTACTCGGGCGCCGTCGAATTCCTCCAGCAGGCCTGGATTGGGTTTTGGAAGACAAGGCGAAAAAGAGGCCGCATTAAAAGGTATGTGTGCCAGATTTGCCTCGTTACCATCTTCCTGAATCGACTCCCTAGGTTTCATTCTCACGAAGCCAGCTGAGGGTCATGCAAAACACGGAGCGTGAACACGACGTTATTTCAACTTATTTGTAAAATCATCGAAGCCTAGTCATGATCTGGTTGTATCAATTATCTAGCGACCCACACCCGTCTTAGGGACTATTATCCACACATCGTAACATGTTTCCATTCCCTTGCGCATCGTTTGTACTTATGACTCTCCAATAACATCTTTTTCTCTGTTATGGTCGAGGGGTATCTGATCAGTAAAGTGGCGAGTGACTCGAACTCGAGGCCACCGCCTCTCCGCTTCGAGAGTTGGTATCGGGTGGAAGCTAGATGACTGAATAACTGCTATTACAGCCTACTAGTTACACAAAAGACACAGAACTCGTGCCCGCCACATCGTCCTCGCCTTCTCAAGGTACATACTTGCCGTGTTTCTTGTGCCAACTTTCGATCGTCTCCCGCCCAAAACGTTTGTAGATCCGCTTCGCGCCTTCGGGGAGGAGCACGTAGTCGGGCTTAGAGTCTGTTTTTACCACCACCTGTGAACGCCCGAATAAAGGAAGAGGGTTGAACTGTCAGCTCTGTTCTCGCTCGCTCGTACCGCCTAGGGAACGCGCACCATCTGTTCGGGCGCCTCGAGTGGAGGGGAATCGACTGCGGAAGCGAACGGATGAAGCAGATCTGGCCTTTATATATTGATAACATAGTTGAAAGGGACGGCAGTCAGATCTCATCCTTGAATGCATGATGCCCGGCGACGCGGGAACGAAGACGCTCGAAAAAGTAACGCACCAGGTCGGATCATACAACCACAGCATGGCAGAACAGCGCTCGCAAAAGTTGCGCTCAGACGAGGCGATCGATTCCTTTGGAGTGTCCCGCTCGAGCACGGCACGGTAGACGCTGGAAAAAGCAAAGGGGAGGGAGGTCACTTATCAAGGATGGCAAGGAGCAAACGAATCGGACGTGCCGGATGTGTTCTTCACCGCGGGCGACGTGGAGCGTCTCTGCTTTGGCACCGAGGTTGATCGACCCGCCCACGCCGCCGACTTTGCGACAGATGGAGCAAGTGCACAACTAGTCGAGGGCGATGGGGAACATGAGGATCTCCTGGATCTGTGTCCAACTTATGGCAACGGACCTGGTAAGGAACCGGAGTGTGGCTTTGTACGGTGAAGCGGACGGCCCCACAATGGCAACTTCCTTTGAGCTCGACAGGCATCGGAGACTAGAGTAAGAAACAAGTTACATAGGGGCACCGAGGTGTCAATAGTGTACAATATATGCAGGGACAGCCGCCGCATCGGCTGATTGACTATCAAGAATAATCGAACTTTTTCACAAGTAGAACATCGTATCCCGCAGGTTTGGCCCTGAAACACCATCACCCCACATCCTCGCAGCTTCTTCGAAAACGGTGTCTTGCGCCCGTTTTTTCCCCTTTTCTTTCGTCTGGGGCGGGCCAGCGTCGTCCTTGTGCCGCATCAACAGTTGGTGCAAATAGCACCGTCCTCGTTCACACGCAACGTCCGCCCAGTATGCCGGGGACACGAGACCAACAGCCTTGGTCGCGCGCGCAAACATATAGCTCAAGTCGTTCGTCACGCGTTGAAGCTCGTCCGCTGTAAACCTATTTTCATCGTGCACGACGAAATAATGTGTCGGTCGAGACGTTCCTTTGAGGCCGCCGTGTGCTGTGCGTCACACGACATCAAATCAGCAAAACTGCGAGGAACAGCCTGCGAACAAGTACGAACCTTGGAGGAAGAAATCAAACTCGTACGCCGGCGTGATGCCACGGTCGACAACCGTTCCAGGAAGCGGATTGCCGTCGTCCGCGGCGTCTTCCTGCAGCGTTGGATAGAAGCGTGTATTGTGTCTCTTGCCACAGACGACAATGCTGAGTTTTGGTCGATATGAGCCAAAGTGCTCGAAAGCGCTCTTCATCTGTGTCAGTTCATGCTGGCGTACTTGCACAAACTGACTCTGCAGCATGACTCGTGAACGGTGGTCAGATCGCCAAATTAGCAGACGCACTTCTGAAACCCCATCACGGTATAAAATCACGCGTTCAGGCAACTCCCCTTTGTTACGAGCCTTGTAGAGCTCGAAACGACTAACAAACATGTTCTTCAGGATGCTGTCTTGATCGCGGTCAATCTAGGTCACTCTATTATCAAGACAATGGCCTGCGACGAGCAGTAGGGTTTGAATACCTCGACCTTACTCCTTCGCATGGAAAGTATCGCTGGATATTGCGCAAAGTATTGATCAATGCTCGCGACCACAGCTATAATGGACGCTGAATCGGAACGAACGTGCTTGGTCAGATCATATCAGGTGCAGGTGTTGGATTGCTTACGCGTTCCCTCGGTAGATAGACCCCCTGCAGGATGTGTTACATCCATGCCCACGATCATCGTCGACGCGCTCTTAAGCCAGGCGCCGCTATTCGCATCCAATTTGTGATTAATACCACCCAGCTTCATATTGACCTTCAATGCAACGTTTGCAAAGTACTGTGGTTGGCATTTTTTGGCCTTGCTAAACTGCATGCAGACGGTAGCGACATCGAGCTTGATATCACAGATCCGCTTGAGGCCATTGTAAATCGCCTCGTCATCGTTGGGCAACATAACGAGGATGAGTCTAGGTGAAGCTTGCTTCTGCAGGCGGACCAGGTTACGTTCGATTTCCTCTACTGCGCCATCCCTAAAGCGATTATCATTGCTTTTGTGGGGCAGTCGCGCTTTTGCGTGGGCGTTCTCTTTCAGCGGCTGCACATGCATACCACACTTGTTGCACATCTTACGGAACCCGTCGATGATGTCCTGCAACTCTTTGTCCTCGGCGCCCCCAGTATCTCGGCCACCCTCCTGGATCGCAAGTACAGCCCACTTATCCAGCCGCGCGCCATTGACAAACTTCACATCACGAAGATTCCATGATGCACGAGCGTCGATGGTTGCACGTGTGTTGGATGAGTAAGTCAGTCCCGGTTGATCCAGGACACGGCCAGGCACGACGGCCATTTCCGTGCCTACGCGAATCCCAAATGACTGCAGCAATGGGTTCGAACCCCGAAAACCCAGCATGTCTATGCCCCGGTGAACGATCTCGTTCGCATTCTCTTTCGGTAGCTTGCAAGCCACGTCGAGCATCGCCTTGGCATGTTCGCGGTTGGTGAGTTTGCCCTTGAACCCCTGGCCTGGGAGGATGTCACAGAGTTCAGGGGGGTAGAAGCTGCCATTGGGGCCTTCGAGGAGTGGAAGGTTAGGGTACTCCAAATCGATATTGTATTCTTTTCTTCATGGTTAGTAGGAGATGCTGGATTCAAGGTAATCATCCTCACTGAGTTTGAAATATCTCTCTATCGTGACCTTTCCGAATGTCCCGCCACTGAACTTCTGCTCACGGGCGTTTTTCTTGGACACACCGTGTATCGTAACAATACGTTTGTTGTGCTTGGTCGTCACCCGCACATGGGTTCCAAAGGCACCTATGTCACCACCGGTGAATTTACGATGTTCCTCCAATGCGTCTACAAAGTTTTGAGGCTTGTAAAATGCCGCATGACAAGTATTCATATTGACCATGAGCTGCTGATGGGTAGGACGGACAGAGACGTAAAATCCCTCCCGCACCGTGAGCCCTCCTCCGATATTTGTAGGATCAGGGGTGTCAAAGAAAAGTCGTTGGTCAGGATGCCTCTTGGTTTCATTGTCACGGCCTATCTTGACTCCCGGCCGAGATGTATGCGCAGTCAAAACGAGGTTCAGCGCAAAAAGGACCTTTGCAAGCGCTTGAGAGTCAACAGGACTCCCTGCAAGGCATCTGTGTATACGGTCAGCCTAGCTCTGGGTATGGTTGACAAAAACATACTCGTTCAAAGTCCGCTGGTCGACTTCTTCTTCAAAGGTGAGCGTAAGCGTGAATTCACTTCCGCCCTCAGAAGAGGGACCCTCTTCCTCGTCGTGATATGGACCACGTATTGTGAGGGGTTGTGGCAGTAAGGTGGACGCCACAAGCTTCTCCGCACTGTCGTGAGCCACACGTCCGGGTAATCCAGCTTTCTTCCAAACCGTGGTCTGTTCTGCAAGTTTGAACACACGGTGTTTGACACGACGTGAGAGCTTCTTGTCGGAGAGGGCAATCGCGACGCTGTATCGGTATATCCTCCCCTGAAAATCAACAGGGAAGTAATTGGCGCGAAGTAAAATCTCCTTCCCTTGCGTCCCAAAGTCAGGTCGAAGGGGAAGACTGTCCGGTTGCGCGTCATCGCCACCACCGGATCTATCTAGA
Organism: Fistulinella prunicolor; assembly: GCA_038089875.1. NCBI lineage: Eukaryota > Fungi > Basidiomycota > Agaricomycetes > Boletales > Boletaceae > Fistulinella > Fistulinella prunicolor. The sequence continues at coordinate 8,882 of JBBPLP010000375.1, forward strand.
CGCGCAACGGCGGCTCTGTCGGAATCATCTCTGATGCGGGCATCGACTGTGCTCGGTTGATCCCGCATAAAGATGCTAAACGAACCGCCGTCAGCGTGCGTAGTGCGCGAGAGACAGGATGAACTGACGTTCCGCTCTGCCGCCCTCCCCCAACCCCGCGGGCACCCCTATATGCCCCTCGAGCGACGAATGGCGCATGAGAGCCTCGCCTCGGCTGACCTTGGAATTGGCCTCTGCCTCTGCCCCTGTTTTCAGTGCCAGTGCTATCACTGCTGTGAGAAGGCGTTGACTGGCCATATCCGACTCGACCGCCTCGTCTTCTTCTGCTTGCATCTGTTCCATGTGTAGTACTCGAACCAATGTCACTCATCAAAGGAGCTATGATTCGCTTGCTGATCAAGTGGGTGAGTGTTGGGGACGAACCCTCTGAGTAAAGGAACATGACGATGCGTCTAATATATTATGCTGCGGAGCTCGGCCTATCGGTGCTCCGTTACCTGAGCACCTGACCTGTCACGCTCACGTGCAGGGGCGTTTCGCGCTGGGAGACAGTGCGAGTGGCGCGCACACGTGACCGTTGGAGCTTTCTGACGTCAACCGATCGTGACCTCACGTGTGTGTGTCACGTCTCGCAGTTGCTTCTGCCAGTGTATCGCGTTTCTCTGCAGCCGTTTCGTCGTGTGTCTAAATAACTGTTGAAATAACCGATGGGAAACAAGGCTGCAAGCCAGGGAGTGTGTCGCATCGGCTCTGCTGCGATATTATGCATCGATACGATCTCCCATTTGGATGGGAGCCTTTCGTCGGATCCAGCGACGTTAGCAGCGTCCATCAAGACGTCGCCTCTTTGGCGGTAAAGGCGTATCTTCTGCCTTAGTTAACACACCCATCTGCACAGAAACCGACAACATTGGAGAAGATTGTACCGACCTCGCTTTCACCAACACAACCATCGACCAGTGGACGTTGTCTTTGTGTCCCTTTTCCTCCACTAATTACTCGCTCCGTCCGAAGGTGTCCTCTCGTAAATACTTAGGGTGACGTTACTGCCATCATTGATGCGCCCGTCCAAAAATGATAATGCGCCCCTAATTAAAAAAATTTTATGGATTGGAAGGCTCCGGATACTTCCAGAACCCGCAAGTCCAGTTCTGTACACTGCCAGGCAACCGATCATTAAAAAAATCACATGTCAACAGGAAATCACTCCCAGCTCTCTGCCAATGACAACCTGAACGATCGTGTAAACAAATGGAAATGAATTCCACATTTCAATTTGGGATCGACGACAGATGAAGAAAATACCAGGTTCACGACTTCTATATAGTACAGTCACGAGTGGGCAGGATGTAGAATACAGATGTTGGCGCAGGGGAGCGGAATCTGTGGTGATGATTGTATGGATGAGAGGTGGTACAGATGATGGGCGGGGCAGAAGCGGGTATAAAGAGTGGCATAGGTATCAGGAACTCAACAAGGCGACCAGGTAAACCGTCTAACAACGGCAGAAAATAATAATCAGCATCGCCAACGACGGAAATAACACCGACGACGTTCACACGTCGCTGCGGGAGGATGCGAAGGGTCGAAGAATTCCCTGACTAGAATCCAGCTTGCCAGGTGAAATGGATGAACATTTTGAAATGCGGGTGTAAGCGGACTCCCAAGGCGGCAAACGGACTCAGTCCTCTTCAGGCACCTCGCATATACTCGAAAGTGATTGCTTGCGCGTGTGACCTCGAAGACTGGCGCTGCTGCATCTTCGATGGTGGCCAGATGTTCTTCTCTGCGTGGGTTGGGCTACGCCTGCGATGGGCAGGCCAAGCGAGGGTGATGGACCACTATTGAGCGGAAGAACAGGAGTGATTTCCTCGGAAAGGGAAGAGAGGGAGGAGTTCGGGGATGCACTGTAGATAACGTATGGTTCTTCCTCCTCTTCTACGCAAGGAAAAGGGATGACAGATGCTTGAGACCCGGCATCCTGATAGGAAAAGGGGGAGCACGATTGGATTGAACGACCGAAGATGGACTAGAAACAAGTCGTACGTGAGGAGAAACCAACATAGGGACGTGGAGCACGCACAGACTCTTTCTGAGCGTTTGTTTCCCTCACCCACTCGGCGACACGTCGAACCCATTCCCTCTGTTTGAGGAACTCGATGCGCTCTCTTCTCTGGACGGCCGACTCTACAAAGTTTTTCTGCCTGCCGCGAGTGTCGTAGACAGGGGTGGGGTCATCGGGAGAATGGCCAGTGCTGTTGTTGCTCATGGGCGAATCCTGGAGGGGAGAGTCGTACGCGAGCATAACAATAATAGCGGGAGTGGAGCGGAAGGTGTCAAGGGCGCGCGCCACTGGATGTCTTTTTATAAGCATTCCACTTTTATTGAGGGGTCTAGATCGCAAATTATGTGGCTGTGTTGCAATTAGCGAGAATGTCTAAGATTAGTCAGCACTAATGAAGTACTACGTCCTCGTTTACAAAGTGACTTGAATTTCCTCTGACCTCTTTTTCAGTCCCTCGGCCATGGCGGTAAAACTGTTCTGCAGTCCACGTCCCATAAAGAGCTTAATCACATATGCCAATATGCCATTGAACACTCCGACGGTCTCGTAGCGCGTCTTCTTCCGTCCATCTTCCACCACCTCTTCCAACGCTTGCCACCGCACTGTGGTCAGCAGCCACACGGGGTAATCGACGTTTTCCCATGCACAGCGGTAGTTGTCGGAGTCAAAGGTAGTAATTACCTCAAATGCTGAGCTGGCAGGAAATATTTTGGGGTGGTCAAACGAAGGTGGAATGTGCACCGGATGCATGTATATATGCGCGCCAACGCGCGGAACTTGTAGAGCTGCGGGTAGGGGATTCTTGGACGCGTCTGCAAGGCACATGTTTCGACTGCGCCATGGTTTCATCAGATAGGGCATTGCGCCTTGAGTTAATATGGCACATACATGAATGGGTTCCTGCGCGTGATGTCAGTCCAGAGTCAAAGACAGTTGGACGAGATAACATACCATATGTGATATGACTCCCAGTCCGTCAGGACTTGCCACACGACGTCGCGTGGTGCATCGATGATTATGGACGCAGATGGAGTGAATACGCCATGCGTAGCGAGGGGTGGATGACTTCTGGATGACATGGTGTGAGCGGACGAGGCTTGATCACATAAGCCAAAACTTGAGAGATGTGATGGACGTACGTAGTCAAACTATTTAGCTTGCCATGCCGTCCGCCCTCGCAGCTCAACTTGCTGCGTCGACTTCCCTCAACGCGTCCTTGCTACAGGACAGATCAAAAAAGAGGCAGACCGAGTCATATCTATTCACCGGTCGAGATGCCGACCTTCATGACCTCGACTCCATACATGCTCTCGCCTCCACCGCATTCATCCAACTTCGCTCCCTCTCGTCCGCAATTTCGTCTCAGACCGTCAAAATTGGTGCGGATGGGACAAATCTGACGGTAGATTTCGAACATGCATTATTTTCCGATGCCGCCAGGGCTCTCGACCGAACACTCCAGACACCAGATCTCAATGCGAACCTCGATCGGAATGTCAACGCGTTTTTGGCTCTCCTTGGTCCTTGGCTGATGGAGGCTCCCTCCAGCAAAGTCTTGGAGTGGCTCGTGAGGCGCTTCAGGCGAGTTTTTACACCACTTGCAGAAACCACTGATCTGGAACGTCCATCAGAGTCAACGAGTTCAATATATCTGCCATCCTTGCTTCATTCCTGCCATACCACGAATCTCCGCATTTCGTGAAAATGCTTTCGATACTGCACATTCAGTAAGTATTTCACCAGAGAAATGTCATGTTATGTTGACGGTCTTCCAGACCAAATTCTCCTTTTTCATTTTTACTTCCCTTCAAATCAGCAGCAAAGCCTGTTCCACGTAGTGTACTGGTTAAGGCTATGGCATCAGATACAGAGGCGGCGCGATTCATTGCTAACCTTCTGCCTAACGCAGTCAAATGTATGTCGTCGCTCCTTCGTGACACATTCTCTTGCTTACCGCAACCTAGGCTCACATGTTCATCGGACATTGCTCGCATTTCATACTGCTACAATGCACGACTACATTTGTAGCGCACAATCTCTGGACGACGGCATCCTTGCATTCGTTTTACCCTCTTTGCTCACTCCGCTCCAGTCTTCCCAGAAAGATGCTAACGTCACGGTGAGTCGTTCTGCCACATATTCTTGTCATCCTGCCTTACCCATCCATCGATTAGCTCGGAAGTTTTGTTCTTCTGTGTACTTTGTCGCGAAGAGTGAACCTGAAACCTGCTGCTATATTTGCCATTATACGTGCAATGTCAACTCAAGTACGCGGAGCTCGGAGCTCAGGCAAGGGTTCTGTATCTACTGCCCATTTCGTGAAGACCGCTGTGGCAATCTGTTCAGCACAAGATATCGTTGAGGGGTTTCCCCTCAATGTGAGTCAGTTGTGCATAAAGATGTCGTATGTCATCCCTATCTGTTATCCCAGGATTTTATCGGAACGGCATCATTTATATAGTGGGTTCGCCGATGCAATAAATACCATTATGGCAGTTGTCGGTGCACAGCACTTCCTTCTCCCGCTTATTCGGTCCCTGGGCGAACGGTGTGTGGATTTATGTTTTTCTATTGTATGAACACAACCTCACTTTTCTGTAGGATCCATGAGCATCGAGTTTCGTCGCTGTTTTCTACATTGATAAATACCCCGAATGCTCCCTCAATAGTCGTCAAAGAGCTGTCCCACATACTAGTCCAACTTGCCACGTTGCCACGTGATGTAGATCCTGGACTCCCCGAAGCCGAGACAAGAGAGAAAAATACTCGTGCCGCACGATCGTTACTTTCCCTCGTACATCAGCGTCATATTGAGCTCTTAAGAGGGGTTACAGACGACGTACTTTCCGAAGCTGATGCCAAAGCTGGCGAGCTAAATGGGGATAAAAAGCAACGCAGAAAGATGGCAAATGAGCTCTTAACGTCGTTTTCTCTCGTGAGTGAAGCCTTATTTATTAACTTCTCAAAACTGAAAGTGTACAAATTTCAGACGCACCCATTGGCCGAATCCAGCGATGTAAACGAGATCGTAGTTGCGTCTGCAAGCACTACAAAGGATACGCGTGTCATTGCAGTGGAGAGAATGTACTCCACGTTGAAGACTATGCAGAACACCTTGTCCGCTACAGATATGGTTCGTGTTTCCTCCTTGGTCCTTGACCTTGGTTGATGGTGTGCCAGGCGTCTATCCAGTCGGCGCTGCTTGGTCGTGTTTATGATACCCATGCAGGGGTGCTGCAAGCGTTATATGCCTCACCTGACTTATTCCTTTCGACGATTGTCCCAACTACGTCACCTCAGCAACTGCTGGATATCATTACATCACAGTTATGTCCCATCCCCCCCGCCCGGGCCGTTTTACGTGCACATGCAGCATTCCTCGCTGGACCATTCATCCAAGCTTATCCTGATTTCACCTCCGCCGCCCAACAAACTGCACTTTTCCCGTTCTTGCTAGCCTCAACGGCGAAGTTCAAGACGATACGTAGTGTGTGGGAAGCTATCAAGGAGGGCGGTAGTTTCCGGACGGGATGGTTACGAGGTTGTGTTGACATATGGGATCAATCGTCAAAAGATGTATTAGAAGCTGATGGGGATGATATGGATGGAAGCAACGAGAAGATGTGCGAGCACAACCTTGCTGTAGCTGACAAGATAGCGGGTGAGTGGTTCTCTGCACAGGTTATGTTCGGATGCCTGAAATGTGGGGTATTTTTTAGAGAACATTCTCAGTGCAGGCAACGAAACCCAGGACTTTACCGTTATACTGACCAAGTTACATGATCCCGTTCCCCATGCTCGAGCACTGGCGTATCTAGTCTGCCGTGCGTTGCTGATGCAAACCTCGGGAGATCAACAGATCCTACTTGCCCATCGTTTCATGCGCGCCATGCACCTGACCTTACTAGAAGTGCGGGGTAATTTGAGCCTGGAAGAGGTTTGTCCTACCGTACTCATCCCGTTGAGGGTCTGGTGTTCACGATAGCGCAAGGCGTTGGATGCACATCATATAGGCATGAAGGTGGTCATCAAACCCGGAGGGCGGCACACTACTTATGCTCTGCAAGCTTCGATTCTCGCCCTGATTCCAGCTCTTCCTGTCCCCCGCAAGTTCTCCGCAGCTTGGATTTCGGTGGTTCCCTCAGTGCGTACCCCATATTTTACGTCGCAGCTCGGCTGATCTGACACACCAAAGGTGGATCAGATTCCTGACGATCCAAGTCAATGTTATATCCCCTTGATGCAAGAAATTTATGCTCTCGCTTCCGCCTCTGCGGGTAGCGTACCTAACTCGTTTTCAACGTCTATCTTACAAGCATTATTCCTTAACCTTAGGGAAAGCTCATTAGCTTTCCTTCTTGGTATTCTTCTGTCGTCCTCTCCTTCTCTGGAGAGAGTCAGAACGCATGCTCTTTTGCATGTTCTTGCATTCATACGTGGTCATTCTGATGCAAGTATCATCGATTTCCAGACGGTGCTTCCATCATTGATCGCCATCCTATTGGACGCCCGAAGTGATAAACGGGACCGTGCCTTGATCTTTGAGAGTATCTCATGTCTTGGCAATATCTCTGAGAAGAAGCATGTGTATGGTTTGGATACGTTGTATGGTCCAGCTTCCTGTGAGTCTCCGGATTGTCCGTACAAAGGACTACTCACAAGCCCGCACCAGCTCAATTACAATACGTTGACACCAAGGACCTCTCTGTCTACGTAACAGCGCTTATGGAAAACAAGGAGCAATTGATCCAAGATGCGGACTATATTCAGGTGTTCCATCAGCAGCACTTTGAAAGTTCGAATATAAAGTACGGAAAATATGAGATCATCAGTTACCTCTAATTGACCGTTATGTATAGATACAGGCGTCGGGTTTTGTGCTTTTTGCTCTCGCATGTCACCAGCCATCCCGTCCCGTCCGCTCGGATCTCATTGCTCCGCTCCCTCGAGAGTGTTACTGATTTCTCCAAGTCCCATATGTTACTCCCAGTCATGAAGGCGCTCACACAAGACCCTACTTCCGTCGCGCAGATGTTTGGAGCATCGGCGGAGGTATATGTATCCCTCGTCGTTGCGGGTTTCCTGAGCATATCCCCGGCGGTCCTCGGCAGTCGAGACAACAACGAAGCCTGGCCTGTGTTCCTTTCAGGACTCCGATTTTACTTCCACTCCAGTTTGTTCGATTCACTGATGTTTGATTGCGTGCGCTGACTGGGGCTTGACAGACTCGGATCCGTTTGCACGAGAGCTCTATGCAACTGCCCTCGAGCAAAGGCTGTTTGCGGATCTTGATCTGGACAGACGCTCAGAGGTCTGCACGATCTTGTTGGAAGCTGGTGGTGAAGGCGGTGAGACGGTGAGCAAATGCATGTTGGATTTTTTTCTACGCTTTACTCATATATCACACTCAGTACCTGGCATCCCGAGCGCTGCTTGGGAAGCTTCTTGGAGACGTTGCATTAGTCATCCGGCTTCTTATACAATTCCGACCGGACCACGTCGAGAGCGAGGCGCCCGTGAACAAACGCGTCAAGTTTGACACGTACGAGACCGTGATGATCGTTTGTGCATATTAAATTGATGACATTTCTAGAACACCACATGTGTCTGAGATCAACAAGCTCCAACCGTTGAGTTCGTTGGCCGAAGTACTTGGGACGACGGAAATCCCAGGATCCTTGGATTTGATATCCAACCTTTTGGAGACACTCAACAAGATCGTGCGCTCCGACCTATGGGGACCATCGGATACCAGCTACGTCTGTCAGATGTTGATGGCTGCGATAGAAAAGAGTGCAAGCAGAGTCGCAGTGAGTATGTTTCTCGTATAGTCTCCTTCGCCACTCAACACGATATCAGGAGCCTCCAGCAAGGCCTATTCGCTTGGATGTCTTGGTTGAACTTATCAGAAGTGGGTTCAATTACATCTTTCTCGTTCATCAACGTCTAAAATTTACTTCACAGTTACTGATAACCCTCAAACGTTCAATGAGGCGCTGCTCTTGATAGCCAGCTTGGCTCGACTAACCCCTGACTCTGTCCTTCATAATATCATGCCCATCTTCACGTTCATGGGATCCAACGTCTTCCATAGAGATGATTCATATAGCTTCAAGGTTGTCCAGAATGTGAGTCGCCATCCATTTATTCCTTGAAAATAAACCCAATAATTTGGCGTAGACCATCGATAGCATCGTTCCAGTTATGGTATCGTCCTTGAAAACAAAGCACTTGGATGATCTCGACATGTACATCGAGGCGAGAGATTTCCTGCGCATATTTACGGATGCATCAAACCATATTCCCCGTCATCGACGACAAAAGTGTGTCCATCCTGGAGAGACGTGACCCGTTTGCTCATCTGCCCCACCAGCTTTTTCGTGCACCTCACAGAAGTGCTCGGAGCACAGACATTCTTGGCTCCGGTTTGCATGCTCTTGATCGACAAAGTTACCAATCGAGCGAGTCGTCAGACCCCGGAAGAAGCGCAGAATACACTCACACTCCCTGCATCGTTGCTACGGCATTTCGATCGCCCACGGCAATTATTCGTGAGTCTTTCTAATATATCCTTATGAAGACAATTCACGATGTGTTGCAGGTTCTTACAGAAGTATTGAGGGAGTGCATACGGCTCAGATCCCAGCTTGTCGCAACCGAAAATGCCGGGTCTGCCTTTTTGGATTATCCTCGGTAAGAATATTTGAATGTCCATGCATCCGTTTTCACCGCGGTTGTTGATATTACGCTATAGGGACGGGGAACACTCTTCATCGACCTCTGCTACGTTGAAACGCCGCATACAAGCACTCATTTTATTCGTGAGCACATCCCTGATGCCATCGGAGCCAGATGTGGCCGTAAACGGAGACGGCAGTAACACCACCGACATCATCACCCATCTCCTGGATCTAGCCGCGCTTCCAACCAGCCACGCCTCGGAAAGCGACTCGGTGGCGATCGTCACCGTGGCTCAAACTGCCATCGAGCGCATTATGAGCGTCATCTCCGCCAGAGAGTTCTTGGCCGCAGGTCGCGTGATGTTGACGTTCGATGACGCGACGGTACGCTTTAAAAAAAAATCTCCTCTTTCGCACAAGGATATGACGGATGGTTCCCATACTAGATCAAAGCGGGGATGCTTGGCGTTCTTTGTTCTAGAATTCCACTCATCACTGAAAAGCTGCGCGAAGAGTGCCAAGCGACGATTATCGAACTTATTAATCTCATCCGGGGTATCATTGAATGCCAATCCGCGGGTTCCTTGGTCGAATCTGCACTTGCAACATTGAAGGCGCTGGGATCCACGTGTTGTAGTGGCGAAGAGATGACGCTGATTTCTACCCTACCACACATCCTCAAGGTGGTGCGATTGCGGACATCCGCAGCAGCGGGCGTATCGGTTTTGTCATGTTATGTGTGAGTCGCCGTGTTGTATGCTGTCATACGAGCCTAATGTGGTTTGGATAAGCACTGCTCTGGGGCCACGGATTATTCCTCATTTTAGGGACATCACTCAGGAATGTATATCAATTCTTCGAGAAGGTCTCAAAGGGAAGACGCGTACGTATTGTGACATGTCCGTCGTCATGCTGCTGACTGGACATTTAGAGCTTGCGGACGCAGGAGAGGCTGCCCTTGAAACCCTTCATAGTCTGCTGTCGTCGCTACCTGCCTTTTACGGGACAAAAGAGCTGACCGCCATAGCAAAGCTTTATGTTGACTACAGTACTACCTCGTCTACACAAGACAACCCCCTCACTAGACTGACTAAGGCGATTTCGAAACGGACATCGGCGGAAGTGTTTCTTCCTGTGTTGTATGATCTTTGGCCTAACTTAAACAAAGCCCACACAAAGGTATGTAGCGTCAATGAAATTTAGCACGCAGTTGTGACGAGACGGTGCACTAGGACAACGTCAAAAGCATGATTGGGTACTTTATATTGCTGAAGAGGGCTCTGCACGCTGCTCCCCGTCCGGAAGTTCTAGACAACTTGCGGGAAATATTCAAGGTCTTCATGGATGCGTTCGAAGTAAAAATGGAGTTTGGCTCTACCGAGGTCAGCCTTCATCTATCGGCGGAGAAATGCATAATATGACCTGCGGATTTCTACTAGGGCGAGCCTCACGTGATATCGGCGTTCATTGAATTCGTTGTGAAGCTCAACGAAAACACGTTCAGACCTCTGTTCCGACGCACGCACGACTGGGCATTTGCAGACGAAAAAGGTGCGTATGGTTCCGGGCCGACGACAGTTTGGAATGACACTGACTTGCCCTACCGACAGCGACGGATGAGAAGAGGACTACTTTCTGTCACGTGTATACTGCCTTGCTCGACTACTTCAAGGTATGTTGTATGGTCGTAGCCGAAGTTCCGTATGCTGATTGTCTGGTCGATCGTCCACAGGGGCTGATGAATCCATACATGTCTACACTGTTGCGCCCTCTGACAGAAGTATTACAATCCTTTAGTTCCTCATCGAAAACCGCGCGAGCGGACCTTGCATTGTGGTCGGGTGTGGTCGCAATGTTGACAAAATCACTTGAAGCTGATGACGGAGGTACGCATGTTGGTATATCATCCCTAACTCAGTCAAAACCGTCTCCTTCACAGTTTTCTGGCGTGAAGACAAGTTAGCTTCCCTTCTTCCACACCTGGTATCCCAGGTGCCTGTTGCTGTGCACTCGCCCTCCCCGTCCCCGGTCTCCGTTGCATCTTCAGAGGCAGAGCCGAAAACGCCGCAAAGGCTCTTGGTTTCCTGTCTTCTTTCCGTCGTCACACTCCTTCCCAGTACTTCTTCTGACCTGCTCAAGCATCTCAACCTCGACCTCCTCATGCACACCCGTTCCGAGGACGCTCGTGTACGCATCTTGGCGCTGGAGTGTGCGACCGAGATCTGGAAAGCCGAAGGAGGCAAATTCATTGGTACGTCCTATTCATACCATCCCATCTCGAGCGCCGATCAGGTAAAAACTCAACCATGACCTTGTTTACTCCCTTAGGATTCGTCGGTGAAACGGCGACGTTCATCGCCGAGTGCGCCGAGGACGAGAACGACAGTGTCGTCCGGGAAGTGCACAATCTCAAAAATGCAGTCGAAAGCGTGGCGGGCAGTATCAGTGGCTTGTAATATGTGTGCTCGTTATGCCCCGAAAACAGCAGAAGCCCGTGGTGTCTCAATGCTCAAAGTTTTAGTTTAGCTCTTCTGTGCATCCTCGCGCTGCGAGTCAATTGTGATTGTGCATTGTACAAAGAAATGAATCCAAGACGTGCTGCAACGCATGATTTTAGGGAGAAAATTGAGTCAAAAGGTTTGACTTGTCATATCAGAGACAAGAACCCAGCCAGGGTAATGTTCTTAGCGTCACCACTACGGCAAATATATCCTTGCATTTATGGGATTTATGGGAGGAAGACATAATGTATTGTTGAATTGACTGCGCACATCAACTCATGATACAGTGTTGCCTTGCTTATTTGATGGCCCATCATCAAAACCTGATCGCGAATGTGTACATTTTTACGTCTGAATGCAAGAGCGACGCAAACCTCCCACTCACCCCTGCAGGGCGATCAGTGATTTTGATTAACCTTCGATGTCGCCAACCTGGATAAAAAGTTAACGTGTAACTGCATTTTATGTATAACGTCATCTACATCACGCAATCACTTAAGTGGTGCAAGTATTCATGTCGGCACTGCGGCCATCGAAAGGAATAAATGTAGTAGCTTGGGCACAACGACAACACAAAAAGCCTACACCTATCTATTCTAATTGTACTCCATTTACTTGAACTAAAAGGGGCGTCAATATTTGAGTACCGAACGCAAGGCAATGTGCGACTCACATTCTTTCCATCCTTCCAGGTCTTACCGTCGACCTCCAAATCCCAAGCAAGGGCACTTTCGAAGAACTTCTTGTCACTTTCGTCGTCCAAGTTCAACTTTTTGTAATTATAACTCTCCCAATCAGGTGCACAATCGACGACAGCTTTGACATCTTGGCCCCGAAGGATCAATGCACCCGAAATGATAGACGCATTGGGTTCTCCAAGAACACCGACAGAGCCGAAAAGGTATTTACGCGAAGCTTCGAGGCGGTTGAAGAAGCCGCCAACTTGGTTGGAAGACATGAATACAAGGGTGAGCTCTTCATTGTACTTGAAGTCGACTCGCCAGACTGAGAAGCCTTCCTTGTCGAAGCTGTTTGCCCGAACTCAGCAAGATCTAGGATGACGTGCCAACCTAGCAACATACTTAGCATAGAACCACTCAAGGGCACCACCAGGTCCACGAGTGTCCTTGTTGGAGTAAGCGCGTTTCCAATCCTCGAGGTTGAAGGTCGATTTTGGTAGGAGGTCGAGGGGGTTTTTGGCCTTTGGTTCCTCTGGGATGAGGTTCTCCTCCTCCTCCTCGTCCGCTTCCTCCTTCTTTGGTTTCTCCTTCTTTTCTTTTGGTGCGGGGGGCGCAGGTGCAGGTTTTGCCTCTTTCTTTGGAGGGACGTACTGGACCGCTTTTTCAACGTATTGAATCTCACCGAAGATGCCCTCCAACCTTGGTTGGTTGACAATGGTCTCGAGGTGGCGGACGGTGTTGACGAGCCTTGAACGAACTTCGGCGTCAGCGGTGAGGCTGACAGCACGGAAGACGGCAGCAGCAATCTCGAGGTCAGCCAGAGTGATACGCTCGCCAACGACAAAAGTGCGCGTCAATAAGTGTGCCTCAAGGGTGTCGAGGGACCGAATTTGGCGTTCAACAAGGGCGGTATGGATCTGTAAGAAGATGATGAAAATGGAGATACGGGTCAAAGAATGACGTACAGCCTTGTTGTACACCATGTAGCCATTAAGCATCTGGTAAACCAGCTGTACTGAGATTGCGATCTCGGTTTCAGCAAAGTGAGCCCACTGGTCTACCAGCGCTCCCTCCTCTCGCGATGTGCCGAGGAGGTTAGCGTTTGGAGAGAGGGTTGCGACTGTCAGGATGGTATCAGTTTGCGATCAGAGCGGATAATAGATGTGGTTAGGGATCAGACAATGCAACAGATCGACATCGCGAATTAAGACAGGGATAACTGATGATAAATAATTTTCGTCTTTTCCGATCGCATCGAGCGATCTGTGGTTCCGAGGAAATGACTCACGGTATCGAGCAATAGCAGAACCCTCGGAGAGGTTGAAACCATTTGGACCCTCGAAAGCAGGGATCTTTCCGTGCGGGAACTTTGCGAGGAAATCCGGTTTCTTGTTGTCCTCGAAGTGTTTGTAGTCAGCAACGATTTCGAGCTCGAGGCCACCAAGAGCAGCAACGCTCCTGATCTGATCATCGTCACTATGTCAGGACGTCAATAGACGAGTATGCGCGATGGTACTCACGACTCTCGTCTGGCGCATATGTGGGACTGAGTAGAGCTTTCCAACTGGCGCCATTCTTGCGGTCGATGAGATGGAAGAAAGAGAGATGACTCCCTCTTTTTTTGATCAGCGCGTCTTATCGATCTCATCAAAATTAACTAATTAAATAATTATTTCATGGACACCGACAGCGACGCCTCCGACAACGACCAGACACATTTGCTCGATGTCCTCCACGACGCCGATGCCGATGTACAACACATCCGTGCTGCCTTCGACGCTTACTTTATCCACGCTGCGTCCCGCGCCCGCACCTCCGCCAATGTCTTCTCTGCACGCGTTCTCCCACTCACCCAGCAAGAGTACACCGAGGCCATCGTTGCCTACGATGCCAGCACTACCGCCACTCAACCCAGCACGCGTTGGTTCGGCCACCACGACGCGCGTACTGCGTTCCGCCGCTACGCCCATGAGCTCGATCAGGGTTTTAACCTTGTTTTCTACGGCTTCGGCTCAAAACGCGCCGTCCTCAATGATTTCGCATCCAAAGAGCTGCCTCACCACGGCCACGTCGTCATCGTGAATGGCTACCACCCCAACACTACTCTCAAAGATCTGCTTGCCTCCATAGAGCACGTTCCCGGCCTCACCAACACTGCTGCCGCTGGCGCGGACGCGCAGGTACGCCGCATTTGCTCGTTTTTCTCTGCCGTCGACGCGCCGCGCACGCGTCGCCTGTACCTCGTCGTACACAACATCGACGCTCCACCTATGCGTTCCCAAAAAATGAAGAACGCGCTCTCCCTTCTTGCCCTCTCTCCCAACATCCACCTCGTTGCATCCGTCGACAGACTCGGCTCTCCTCTCCTCTGGTCCACCTCCGAGCTCCTGGCACGCAAGGTCCAGCCCGGAAATACAGCTACATCTCTCTCCTCCGCGGAGGGACACGCCACCTGCCCCAAACGTGGATATGCCTTTCTCTGGCATGACATAACCACCCTCATGCCCTATGACACAGAGCTTGCATTCGCAGACCGTTCCTCTATTGCTGGTGCATCGTACGCCTCGACGGGCGCTCGCTCGGCTCTCACGGCTACAACCACCGCTGGCGCCGGCGTACCGCTCACGGAAACCGCGGTCGCGCACGTTCTTGCCGCCGTCACTTCCAAGGCCAAGAAATTATTTATCCTTCTCGGAACCAAACAGCTTGCAAATGCCGAGGCTGCCTCGGATGCAACTACAGGTTCAAACGATCCGGCTACTACTGACATGGCACAATTTGGAATCAGTTATGATGCCCTGTTTTCTCTCGCAAGAGAGCAATTTGTCGCGACAAACGATACAGCATTGCGAGCTTTGTTGGGCGAGTTTAAGGATCACGGCTTGATTCTTGCTGGTGTTGCCAGTGGGGGTAGTGGAAGCGGAGACACCCTTTGGATACCACTAAGAAAGGAGAGATTGGTGAGGGTACTCAAGTCGATTGAAACTGAAAAGTCATAAACCAGAACATGTACTCATTAACCTTGTAGCCATATCATACTCCGGCGCTAATAAAGCTCGATTGCGCTTTATTCTTCGGCGGGTGATTACACGACCGCCTCAGCGCTGCGGGTCTGCTCAGTGTATTGTATCGCATTGCCAGGCGACACCCTCTGATAGGGTTCATGGATTATTGATCATGATGCCAACTTCATTACAACACAAGTAAGCACCATGTTACGGTGTCATTGGGGGTCCGGTGCATTGCCTCCCTATCGTGTCAGCATCAGCGTAACGGTTTTAGCCGGTCATAATCAACCATACACTCAGACCTCTTTTGCAAATCAGCGACCATTGTGTATTCAGGAACGCTTTCGCAACTGAACGAACTCGATGGCCCGTGTGTAATTGAACGAACCCGGAAAGCGTCTTACAAAATAACTTGCTGAACGTCGGCTGATATGATCGCCTAGGTCATTTTTGACTCCTTTCTCCCAAATACCCCGCGTATGCGAACCCTGTTCTTCGCCATCCACAAACACACCAGCGACCAACAGAGACATGTGGTAGAAACGCGGACAAGGTTGTAACAGATTCGTCTGCTTCTGACGAGTCTCCACCGATGAGGCTCCCTGGTTACGTAGCCAGATCGTCACGATGACGAGAGGGGAGACGAAGAGCCATGCACTGGATAAGTACGAAAGCTGGACTGACGACCCTTGTCATTGTTGGCTGAAGAACAGGGGTTGAACCTTGAATGTGCCAGCTCAGGGTCTTGTCTCTGGAGCCACATCATCGTACCCCAAACACGTTTTTTCGGTGAGTTTGCCGCGCATCACTGCGGCTCACCGCCATGCTTGTTATCTGAACAACCTTC
>JBBPLP010000376.1:0-24601 GCA_038089875.1 Fistulinella prunicolor
CGCTCCGCTCCCCATGAGCCACCCTTGCTTTGGAGAAGCCTGCTTTACCTGCTCACAGTTGGGCCATGTACACATCAACTGCCATTTTTATCATTGTCCTCTTTGTCGCCAGCTGGCACCTGGCCACGTTCAATCCTGATGCCCACTCCGTACTCGCCCACAACACGCATGCTCTCCACCACCCATCATCGTCTCTCCTGTCTCCTCTCGCCAGTCTACTGCCTCATCATTGTTACGCCCTCAAAGAAAGAAGGACAGAGCACCGATGGCGGACCGTTCACAAGCTTACGACGAGCAAGGCAAGGAAGATGATGAAGAGAGAGGCAGGACCTGACGAGCCCAATATCCTTATGCTGTGAGCAAAGAGGACTAAGAACCAAATGGTCAAGACTGGAGGGAATCCAGCTTGAATAGATGGGTTTATATATTGCAATGAAGTGCGCACAGACCATGCTGTGTATTACTATACATGGGAATATTAAAGAAGAGAAGGAGCGGAGATTAAGTACATGAGGTATGATGTCATAGATAAGAGATAAGAGTCTAGACCAGTCACGTGATCTGGGTCTGGACTAAGTCATGTGATCCGTTGTCATGTGATCGGACAGGGGTTAAGTCACGTGACCTTTTGAAAGTTAAGGTTAGGTGTAGAAAATAATTAGTTTTAGGAAGAGTTAGGTTAAGGTGAAGCGTAATGCATAACAGTCATCCACTTCTTCCGCCTCCGCGTTGCCTATCCCTGCCTCTTGACCACAGCACATGGTCACCACTTCCTTCTGAATGCGCCCTTATGGGGCTCCTCGTTGCGCTCGCTGCCCCTGCTCACCATCCCCGGGTCCCATCAACCAGGAAGACATCTGGGATGACACGGCCTATGCCAACACCACTGGCTCTCCCACTGGGTTCATTGATCTGTGAAATGTCTACATCGTGGACTTGACCCCTAGTACGGGGGTAATGTTATGTTTCCCTTGTATGCCCCTATCATTTTACTCTGACATTCATAGCCTTCGCTATTCGAGCCCCGCCTAGGCCACTCTTTTCCATCTCATTCTTGCTTACGTATTCCTGCTTATTTAGCGCTTACCCATGCGCAGTTGTATTACCAAGGGTATGCGTCATCGCTTACTCATTTACGCTTACGTTTCCAATGAGTCATCGTTCTTCGCGATTCCATCGTATTCTTCTGATGACTCACTTCATTCGTCATCGCTTCCCTTTTTATACTTACTTTGCCTGCCCTGAACTATGGCTCCTTGTATATTAAACCATCGATACCCTCGATGTACCCTAAGTTAGACCTACCAGAATCTAGCTCATACATCGTCCCCTCTGGTCCTCGTATCTTTGAGTCTTCGTCGTACTCTTGAGTCAACACTCTTCAATAAAACTTCGAGCAACGAAACTCCTCGTTGTAATCCTTGAACGACTTGCCCAGCAAGTCGTATCCTTGAACCTAGCTGTCCTCTTCAGGAGCTAGTCAGTCGTGTGGCAATACCATGATATCATTGAATCCTCGAAACCTTTGAGTGCCCTCTGGTCTCTATGCTAACCACATGGCAAGCGTAACACTATGCTTCTCAGATACTTCACTCAAATTCTGGACATTGACTCAACTTGTGACTCAGAGAGATTCATTGGATCACTGAAATTCATTGGGTTTGAATTCACTCAAATTTGGAGGTGTGACAAGAATTCATTGGATCACCAAATTTCATTGGGTCTTGGTTCCACTCAAATTCAGAGGAGTCATAAAATTTCATTGGATCATCAAATTTCATTGGGTCTTGGTTCCACTCAAATTCACAGGGTCTGAAAACCCAATGAAATTAATGTCATCAGGATTCAATGGTAAATGTAATGGATTTTCCTTGTTCATTGGATCATTCTCTGAAAAGAACTGCATCTACTATCCACAGTGCAGATTTACATAATTTTTTCTCTAAATTACCCAGTGTCATCTGTGATCAAATTTATAGCTGTCTGTATTTCTCTAAATTCTGATCCAGGAAGTCACCCAGTTTTGCAGGTAGCTGCAAGTCAGGGGCACGTGACTTCCGTAGTAAGCGAGTGCGGCGTTTCGGTAGTATTCGTTACAAATGTGCCGCCAATAGGAAGCCTTCGGTTCATGATACGTAACCTCGCGAGGCAAGCTCTCAAACTCCACCCGACTTATGGTTCGTTCACCCGCTGCACAACGTTACTGTATACAGGGGCCAGCTGGCCAGTTGTATACTAGTTGTACCTTGCCGTTCGTTTCTGTTTGCTGATAGGAAACAACACCGGTCCACCGCCCTCATTCGGTTCTTGGAAAGTCCGCCACGACGTTTAAAGGACCTGTCAGTGGCCATCACCAATTCCTGCCGCAGGCGTCACTCGTACCCGTGTGCACTGTGCAACCCTCCAAGGATAGTACGGTGGAATGGCCAACACTGTTATTAGCCAGCAGCTGTTTTCAGGTGAGATTCAGTCTCTGTATGTTGACGTGCACATTAAGTAACACTGGCGTCGTCAGGTGCACTGTCGGGTTTCACGTCAGCCATCTTGCTTCAACCTTGTAAGCAAAATATTTTACAATTAATCCTCTTCACTCACCACAAAAAGTGGACCTGCTGAAGACACGGATCCAGCAAAGAGATTCCGCCCCTGGTTCTAGGTGAGAGAGTTCAACGCTCAGCACTCGTCGGCCTGGGCCGTCTCTAACTTCATTTATCCGAAAGGAATACTATCCTCATTTGGCGCACCACGCATGGCATTATCCAACGAGACGGGATACTGGGATTGTGGCGAGGCACGAGTGCTTCACTTGCTCGGTAGGCCAACACAACTCTATTTCGGTTCTCTGACTGACTTCGAGAAGAAGTGTCCCCGGTGTAGCCCTCTACTTTACCAGTTTGACGCATTTACGGTCGGTAATGGCAAGATCTCCGTACTTTGCAGTCCAGATGGGCTCCAAGAAAGATAAGACTAAAAGCACATTACCGAAACTCACAAACCAGGGTAACCTGCTCGCCGGTGCCACTGTGAGGATCGCAGTGGGCTTCCTGTTAAATCCAATCACAGTCCTCAAAGCACGATTTGAGGCATGCTGACCCATCTCTTCCCTGTCTCGTCCCACGCGACTGACATTATCTCCAGAGTGAACATTTCGCGTACCGAAGCATAACGGGTTCCCTCTACTCCATCGTTCGTACACGACCTTCCGAGTTGATGCGGGGAGTCGTGGCGTCCTCTCTGCGAGATGCACCGTACGCGGGATTGTTTGTCCTACTCTACGAAGCGGTGAAAAAAGAGTCTGGTAAGCCCATATTTCCCAGCTTGTATTAAGGTTATGTCTAACTTGAGCTCCGTCTACAGCCTACCTTGTGCCAAACGCACCCGCTACAAGCATACATGGTTTCTCTGCTGCGGCAGCAGGTGCCATTGCAACGATAGCTACTCACCCATTTGATGTTGTCAAGGTACTCGCACGACGCTGAATATGTGTATATTACTAACCATGCTGCAAACTCTCAGACCAAAATGCAGGTCCGCTCTGAAGACCAATATCGCGGTCTTATATCAACGATAACTCGAACATGGGAGGTAGGCTCGCTCTTGCTCTCAGAATTTTTGCGCCAGACATTCCGTTTCTTTTAGCAACGAGGTATTCTAGGCTTCTTTGATGGTACATCTCTTCGTATGTCACGCAAGATCTTAAGTTCTGCAATTGGGTGGGCTGTATTTGAGGGCGTGCTGCTCTTCATACAAAAATGACGTCGCGATTACAAATAGCCATAACTGTAGGTAGACTAGACTAGACTAGGAGTACTGCTTTTGGATGAGCTTAGCAATTGTCTGCAGCTGAATATTTGACGTTCCCTCGTAAATCGCACCCTAAAACAGAGTTGAGTTGAATGTATCATTATAAGATACCCCTTGGAGCAGCACTCACTATCTTAGAATCTCGCCAGAACTTCTCGATTCCAGTCTCTCGAGTGAATCCAACCCCTCCTGCCCATTCAATAGCCTGACCGGAAACCCGCTGGGCAATAACACTTGCCCAGTACTTGGCCATTGCAGCCTCCTTGGTGAAATCTTTGCCTTCCTCTTTCCTTCGAGCAGCATTGTAAGTTAATAAACGAGCTGACTCTATCTCTACCGCGGATTGGGCGATCTGGAATGCCATACCCTGAAAGGTACCTACGGGCTGGCCAAATTGTGTGCGTTGGTATGTATAGGGAACAGCTTTATCGAAAGCGCCCTGAGCAAGACCAAGCATTTGAGCAGCGATGCCTATTCGGCCTGTGGATCCCACATTTCAGTAGATGACGTTAATAAAGTAGATGAAGACGTACCCTCATTTAAAATTTCGATCGCAATTTTGTAGCCTTTTCCTTCTTCTCCTATGACATTCTCCATAGGTATGCGCAGGTCATCGAAGTTGAGCGTACACGTTGAGGAAGCACGGATGCCAAGTTTCTCCTCCTTCTTTGCTATCTTGATACCCATGTCTTTGGTCGCGATAAAACAAGTTATGCCTTTGTATCCCTTACTTGGATCAACCTACAAAAAAATCATTAACCACTCGCCAGGGGTCACAATCATGGTTTTACATTAGCGAAGACGAGGAAAATTTCAGCTTCGTACGAATTTGTGATCCACATCTTGGAACCATTGATAATCCAATGTTCACCATCTTTCTGCGCGCGAGTCTGCAGTGCAAATGCATCTGAGCCGGAAATTGGTTCAGACAAGCAGAAAGAACCGAGCTGCATCATAAATTGTAGCCACAATGTGTCCCCAAGGATTGAAGACATTTACCTTGGACTGAGAAAGCTCTGGAAGCCACCTATCTTGCTGTTCTTTCGTTCCATACTTGCGCAAGATGGTATTCACTAACGTATTGTGTACATCACACATGACCGACACGGAGGGATCAACTTTGGCAAGCTCTTCAATCGTTATTATAGCCGACGTGAATGAAGATTCGGCTCCACCGTGCATGGCACTTGTTTCTATTCCCATGAGCTATTTAGTCGGCAAATGAGTTAGAATTCGACCAGCTAACGGTATCGCAGCATACCCCTTGTTCGAAAAGTCCTTTGATAACCTCTGGGTCCATAGTCTCCTTCTCATCCATTTCGCGCACTTTGGGCCCGACGACTTCGTTAGCGAATCGCTTCACTAGATGTATCGTTAAGTTCTCGGTTGATCTAAGATGAAATGGTGAGGTGTCTACCGGACTCTCTGAGCATCACTTCCTCTTCTGTAAACGTGTCAAGCGACGTCGGAGTAGATCCTTCTGCGGAGCATACACATGAAACCGTAAAGCTTCTGGAAGATGAGATTTAGAAAGGTGGATGAATTCCGCTGTAATCCGAGCAAACCTAGTAGTACGTAGGGACATGGGTTGAACCCTGAGGGTCCCTGTCAAACGAGAAGCAGAGCGCAACATAGAAGGCATGACGAGGACGTTTGAGTTCACAAGAGGCCTGGTATTGAACTTCAAGCTAAGCTCAAGCCTTTCAACCCTCAAGCCTACTTCCGACTTGAATCACATGACTCGGACAATCAACCGGATCTAGTCTCTTACCGAATATCAATGATGTACTAAGTGTTTTTACCACCTCCAAATCCCCAGTGATCATTAGCGCTTCGGAAGCGTTTGGTATCGCAACCATAATTTGCGGTGCGCTGATATCAATATTATCGTTGGTCTTTTCGGTCGTTGCGACAACCTGACTCCCTGAGCAAACACTGCCAATGATTTCGGAATGAAGGTTAATGCAAATCCCTCTGGCAGGAGACATTATGATCTTTCCCGGCGCAACCGCCAGGCTCTAAGGCAGCGACTTGAATGGATCCATGGGAATGCACATGCATTATCCGGGATTCACTGGAGAAGATCCCGAGGCGAACATAATAAAACGAAAGCGAAACATGACTCCGCGTCACAATTCGAAGCGCTGGAACGTAAAGCGATAGAGTCTGAAGAACGCAGCAGGATGGAAGCGATAAAGGTCATGATGATAAAACGTAAAGCATCGAGTGTGGTTGCGCCCATGTTCCCCGCCTCGACATGTAATCCGTTTCATGCAGTTGTATCTCCAGTTTTGCCATTCTCTCCCGACCCACGGGCTTCTCCGTTAGTTCCCCGTCCCCTGCCAGTAAGACCAGCAGCTGCAAACCCTCGTGCGGCGTAGCCTCCACCTCCGCGACCGCGTCCTCTGTAGCCACCCCGTAGTCCACTTCGGTCTTCCTTATCCGTTGCGATTTTGACTTCGACCGGGATCTCATTGAATTTCTACAACGTAAACGTCAAATTCTAAAATTAGTGGGGACAATCGGTGGCACGCTACCTCGTTATTTTTCTCAAGACCAACTTTCATAGCCTCCTCGTCGCCGAACTCGACATATGCTATTTTCTGACTCCGTCCAGGTAGAGTATGTGGGTATGTCACGCGAACGATCTACATCTTGTTGTTAGTAATCATCATTGCCCAAACGCCTTGCATACCCCTGATTGTTCTCCACCAAAAAAGTCGCGTACTTCTGCTTCGCTTGCGGGTGTTTGGAGACGAACGAATAGAGTCCATGATTGCTTGTAGGTCCGTCTGGATGTTGGAGTGCGAGTGCCCGTGCTATCCGTCGTTGGTGACTTGAGACCAGCTTCCAGAATGTCAGGGGTAGGTGCCTTGGTGACTTCATCAAACACTGGTGTTTCTTTACCCGACTTCGGTTGATTTGCAGGTGGATCGACAGGAGACGCGCTGGTATCCGCCTTCTCCTCTGCAGAATCCTTCTCCTTTGTTTCCCGATCTGCACGTTCTTTCCTCTCTTTCCTCTCCCTCTTCTTCTGCTTGTCCTTGTCAGGTCTGTCGGAGGGAGCGCCCGTCGGTGTGCCGTTTGCCTTGGTTTGAGGGAGGCTTGCAACATCCTCCTTTGGCGTGGCAGACACAATCGGAGACGTTGCAGTAAGTGGAGATTTGACTTCCTTTGGCATAGGCGAGGCAGGCTTCTCCGTAGGTGCTGGCGTTGAGCCCTTTGTCGGTGGGTTTGTGCCAGTATTCGGCAGTGAAGAACTTGTCGAGTTAGGGGTGTGAGCCACGGTGCCAGGAGCAGCTGTGCGACGGTACGCGTAGTTGAACCCTGCGAGACGTTAGCACGAGTGGCTTGTTCGGACAAATCACTCACCTTGGCTCTTAAGCTCTGCGCTGATTCTGCCTTCCTTTATGTCCAGGACAAGGGATCCAAAGGCAGCGTCACACAGATTCCAGTTCCAACAATTTTTCCAAGCAGGTTCCTCGCCAGTAGCTGTAGGTGGTGCACCGGTTTGTGCTTGTGGTTGAGGAATGCGTTCGATAACGGACAATGCCTTGTCCAGGAGGATTCGCTGGTGATCATCGATGACGGTGTCAACTTGGGTCTTGACGCTATCCCAAACTTTGTCGAAGCCTTCTTTACCTACAAGCAACTTGTGACGGAACCCTTCGAAATCACCTTGGACACTAAACTCATTGTAGGAGCTGGCATATCGAAAGTGGAGGCCAGCAGATATGGTGAGATCCGCCTTGAGAACGAGGGCAAGTTGAGCAATGATTCCCTCTCGGCCTGGGCTTGCATGCGTGACCAGAAGACGCGTCTCCGAGGGATCAAAGACCCGTTGTGCGGTATCGACGAGCTCACCAATCTGGAGAGCTGTAGTCCACATGGTACCCTGTCCACCGGCGATGGTAGCGTTTCCGTCCCCATTATCAAACATCTTGTGCGGAACGAGGGCACCCCCTAACCCGAGGAGACGCAATTTGACACCGCCTACATCGAGGCAGCGCGTTGTGGCTTCGTCTAACACGTGTAAATTATCGATGGCGTAGGTGCCAGTGCGGAATTTTTCTAGAATGACAACATCTTCGCAAGCACCCCAAACAGTGAACACGGGGATTTGTAGCTTGATTTGACCCGAGAGGAGGAGAGGAAATTCTGATATAAGGGAGATGTCTACAGTAGAACGGATGATTGCAGGGGTATTGTCCGGAGACAGGAGATGGTTGCGCTGAGCGGTGGCAATGAGGGGAGAATACATTGTGAGGTGGCGGAGGGTGCGGTCATTGATTCGGTCAAGACTGCTGCTCTCTGGCCAAGGAGGGGACGCGTCAGAGAAGAAAATGCGAGAAATATGGAGATGCGGATCACTAACCAAAGAAACCGAAATCGCCAGTGTGAATGACTGCTTTTGCGTTGGCTTCACGCGCGAGATCATTGAGGGCGGAAAGACGGCCACGGATGTCTGCAATGCAGAGAATGCGGCCATGGACGGTGTCGAGAACTTTTATCTGTGAGTTGACCTGATTCAGGTGAGCTCTAGGATGAGGAGATGCTGCAGGACGGGTCGAAGTCGAGGCGGGGCGGGATGTGGGCTGCATGTTTTTTGAAGAGGATTCACAAAGGCTGGCTCAGAGTGAACAACGTCCCAAAACCGTGTGGCGGACGGCCTTGCCTCCTCACTTGGCTAGTCTCTATTATGTAATCATTTATCTCCATTTTTGGAATAAGCTGCGAAAATAAATATTCCCCCATTCTCAGCGGCGACGACGTCGGCGACGATGGACTCGTAAAAGACGCGGAGCGAGCGCACACGGACTACCCCAGCTCATCGCCCCGACCATCCTTGGGCCAATCGGTTGCTGCGGTGGAATCACCCGCTGATAATAACAGGACATATCTCGTTTGCCCTGACTCACATCCGTGTGCATGGCCCAGAAACACGACAACCATGCTCCCGTGCACCCCTCCGTGCCATCCATTCAGGCGGTGACTCCCTCAGACAAACTTCTCTTCTCCGTCATCTCCTTGTCCCCTGATTCTCGAATAGCCTGTGTCAATTTCGTTCCTGCAGCCGATGACCCACCCTATGATCTCGTCGAAATTGGCCGCAGACAACTAGTGTCGCGGAACGATTCCCTTGCCCTCCTAGAATCGATACTACCTCATGTTCACATTGACGGACACTCTTCCACGCTCCATGCTTTCATGTTCACATCACTTGATCATTCCGATGCCTCGCTTTCCACACTGAGTGCAATATCGTTGGATGGGCTCGTCGGTAAGTGTTCCACCATCCCCCTTACTTCCTCGCATCTCTGTATCCCATGCTCTGTAACTCACGGTTCGCCTAGTTTCGGATATTTCACTCTTCGAGCCCCAAAGTCTGCATCCTTGTTCATTCGAATGCGCAACCAAGCCATCCCCTTGTCACTCCTGTCGTGATTCCAAACGTTCTGCAACCAGTGATCCAGATTTCTCCGCAGCCAACCTGCTACCACGCCAACCTCTCCGAATAATCTACTCTCGCTTCATAAGTGCTCTTCGCACCCGAATCATTGATGACATCACCAAGCTATCCAAGGATACAGTTGGAGGCCGTTCAGCCCATCGGCTGATGGATGGATTTTTACTTCCGCCCTCCCCCATTTCGAACGAATGGGCAACAGATTGGTTGGATGACATAAGGCTCAGGTATGGCTGAACTCTCAAACACCACCCTATCCTGACTGTCACAGGCCACTGGTACACTGTCAGCTCGAGGTGCATCTCAGCCCATCGAGATTAGAGGTATACTCACATTTCCGGCCAACCGACCTTCTCCCCCTCAACTTTTGTCTCCCGTTGACTGCCGGCTCACCGATAGTACTTCTCCCTTTTGGAGTCCCGTCCTACTACTTGTCGACTTATAATGGCCCTACTTCTGGGATCACTTCTCAATTCGAACAATCACTCACTGGACTTGGGGTAGGTGAATGGAAATCATCTCTCTCAACATCGCATTCGGACAAACCGGGCAACTTTCGGTCGAATATTCTTAAGCGGATGAGTCCAGCCTACGTCATTGCCTGGATAGCTGTGCAGAATAAACAGGGTGAAGATAAGGGGATAGCCATAATCTGGCCTTTGCAACTTTGTCTTGCATTTATGGCGTCTGCTCGGTCTGCTCACGCACGACGTACCCTTCCCTACCTGCCAGATTTGCCACCTCAACTTCAACCTTCACCACCACCACCACCACCACCACCCCCGCCCTCTGTCGCGCTTGCCATGTCATCCGCCGGAGAAACACATACCCTCGCTATCCCTACTCCCTCGATACTTGGTGGACGTCCTATCTCACGTCGTCCCTGTGCATCTCCAACGTCGGATTCTGTTCAGGCGTTTCGTTGCCTGGCTCTTTCAAAGTCATCGAAACTTGAGAATGTGGTCTCAGAAATAGGATTGTACGTGGAATCTGTCGCAAAAGAGCGCGAAAGGGAACGTGAGCGCATTCGAAGAGAACGCGAGAATGCACAATCGTCTGCTTCTCCTCGCAATATGGCGACACCCTCTACTAGTACTAGTGCTCCGACCTCATCTTCCGTCACCATGACTGGCAATTCCCCTGCTGCCCTTTCGCCGACTCATGGAAGCCATGCAATAGGTGAAGCTCAGATACAGACAGACTCGGTTCAGGTACCGATAGCCGTCACATCAGATGCTCATGTTCCCCCACCCTATCCTTCCCCCCCTTCCGCCGTTAGGAAGGTAACTGCGCAACCTATTGTCCCTAGCGTAGAATCTGCCGTCATCGCCGAACCCCCTTCCTCGATGTCACAGACAGAATCCACTTCGCCGCCCCTTGATCCACCTTTTGATCCATTTGGGTCTATCGATACCACTTGGACACAGCCTCCGAATGATTTCATGAACCTCGATGAAACATACGATATGAGCTTTGACATGACTGTCGACAATATTGGAGCTAGAGGCAGTGGTGGAACCGCGGGCGCAGGACATGCGAATATGGATTTCGAGGACGGTTTCACCTTCACTGAAGATGACTTTGACTTCTTTGACCGACCATCCGGAACTGCTCGAGTTACTCGGTCCATTGCACCTTCGTTTGGAGAGACTTCCGATACTCCGCTTGCAGGATCTGCGTCAATGGGGTTCTCACCATCAATACTTGGAGATGGGACTTTTTCGGTGACTGCCAGTTTTACTCCCGGCCAACAACAGTTATCCCAGTTATCCCCATTTGCCACCGGTGGAACTGCCGATCCCTTTACACCTCGGTTCTCTGAACTGTATCATATGCAGGAGCTAGTACTAGCTGGCGCCGACATGGCACTACCATCTCCAGGACCTACGCTGGGATCGGAACCAACAACACCTCAAGTGAAATTATCCCTTGAACATACAAAAGGACCTACAATTCTATCTAACTTCTTCGATCCGATTCCGTTTGCTCAAAGCCATAGATTGTCTGATTCGAAATACCACATGGGTAAATTTGCCCTCCCCAGCCCACCTGATGAAGAGGATCGAACGCAGCCAATACCTCGCCTCTCGCCCTCCATTGAAAACGATCGTTGGAAGCATCGATATCACGCTGCGACTGACCCCCGCATTGGCCTTGTAAAGAAGCTAATTGGAGTCAAGCGAAAGAGCTTCGAACAAGGGTCCCGCAAAGCAAGATGGCGTCCTAGTTGGTTGCCACCTAACCTGGATCAGGATCATTCCATGTCAGACGACGTTGATGATACCTCAGATATTGCATCAGACGATGATGATCCTGATGGAGCTGAACCTGTTATCCCTTCTCGAACCACCACACCACCTCCCGCATATCTGCCGCTCGGGCCAACGCTGTTGCACATGCAATTTTCTCATCCATATCTACTCCCCCTTAGTAGACCTTTACGACCGCCTGGTGCAGCGGTAGCACCCATGACAATTCCTGCTCCTGTCCCGACATCTGTCCCCACTCCAGTATCACCTGCGGCTGCCCTTGGCGCTGCATCAGAAAAGTCGAAGTCTCTCGAAGCCGCGGGAAGTATGATTGCCAGGGAGGTTGTCGAGAATGGTATATTTGCTGATGCATGGCGAGCCAACAACACATTTCCCTTGCCATACCAGCAAACGGACGTTCGTCCCGCTGATGTATTGACCTTGGCTCAGATCATCCGTGATCTCCCTGCGCTTGAAGGCCCGATCGATTTACGGGCCTTCTTGGTTCATAGTGAGTACATCAATTGTCATCAGAATCAGCTCGTTGACCTCTTCTTGATTAAGATACTAGTACTCCCTCAGACCAAGCACTCCTTCAGCGTATGGATGCACCGATGATCTCAGTTGGCAAGGGCGACTCCATTATCCAAGTATCACCTGCGTCCTTGCGTTTCTGGGAGAAACTTGGGTTGACACCGTGGGCGGGCAAGAAAGATCTCACAGCATTTCTCTTTTTTGAAGACAATGGTCCGGACAAGCAACTGTTTGCTGAGACCTGGTTGAGAAAACTATCTGCGGCATATAGCGTATGTCTTGGTAATCACTTTGTCGAATTGTGGTTGACCCTGCCCTTAGGGGCACCAACTGGGTTCTCATAATCCCGGAAGCCATAACCTCTGTTCTGTGGACGGCATTTTTGCTCTGCGACTGGACTCCCTTCGCAAACATCTAGGTAGTGACGGTGGTTAATTCTAAAATCTTACTGACTATCATTTGTCAGCTTCGTTCACCACAGACTTGACTCCTGAACCGACTGGTCTCGTCTTTTACATTGCCATTCCAAACTCGGCATTGACGCTTGCATCGCCTCTACTCCGACAAATCTCTTCGGCGATGAAGAGATTGCAGAAAGCTCATCCAGGCCGTCCGATCACCCTCCAGCTCATACCTGAACATCACATTACCTCGCATGACCTCGGGACGACTGATTTCGAAAGGCTCTGCTTTTCTGTGTATCATCGTGTGCCTCAGCCGGTCGACCGTACCATGTCACGCAGAATTCTCGATGTCAGTAAAGAAACTCGTGGATTCTTCCGGGATCCGGCCTTTATGCTCGCACGACCGCTCAGGCCCGTTGTCCATTTCAGCTTGGGTCCAACCCGCACACTGGACGTCCTGGACCGCCATACCTTTCTTCATGTCGGCTATAGATTCTCTGCGTGCGGAAAATGGCTTTTGGCAGCTTGCGTTGACCAGCGCGGTGAATCTTACGACCTTGGGAGCTGGTTAACTCAAGATGAGGTTGAAATGTCAGCTGTTACGCAAATCTGGAGTTTTGTACTGCAAGCTGCTCGAAGTACCAACATTGAATGGCGCTTGGTGATCTCCAAACTTGGACTCATGTCGCCTGCAGAGCTCGATGGTTCGTTTTTGTCATGATCCCCAAACACTTCCTGACCTATTTGTTAGCTTGGAATCATCACTTGTCAGCAGAAACGTCTGTTTTTTGCAATCTTGCTCCTTTCCACGTTACCATCCTATCCGTTGATCAAAGCATTTCCTGGTCGCTCATGCACCCATGTCAACCTAGCACTGGACAACAAACACTCTTACGACGGACCCCAGGGAAAGACTCATTATCCAAATCACTTTATGTGGATATGACCACGGCCACAACCTACGCCGTTTATCCTGACATTTCCATTCCATTGTCCCCTCCGCCAACCTATCCCTGGGTTGATTGCCCCTTCGTCCCAGATGAGGAAGGTGCCACCACCGGCGAAAGTTGTCCCATTCTTCCCGTTCGTTCGAACATTTTACTTTACGTTCCTTTCAAGCGCACAGGCCCCACATGCTCGACCCTTCATCTACACTTTCTTCATAGCTGTAAATTCCCGGGGTCTTCACTTCTTATCCCAGACGATGTTACCTACCAGGAAATCACGCGGAACTATTACGAACTCGCTGTTCTTGCAAGTTTGCAGGGATCTTTTGCATACCCTACCCTCCCCCTGCATCTATCGGCACTTGAATCAATGCGAGATGCACTTAGGCAGGATCCTGAATAGCTCCTCTACTTTTCGGAACACCTTTTCTTTCTTAGATGCCTCTCCTTCTACATTGCTGACTCGCATGCTGGTTTCACCCTGCACTACTGTTGTATCCCTACTTGTCGTATCATTGCATCTTTTATCTTTCCATATGTGTCACGCACGCAATGTAGTTGCTATTCGAAGCTAATATAATGACTATTCTTGGAGTACTACTGCGTCTTCTTCTCTTGAGCGCTATAATCCTTTGGCGCCTCAGATCGTAAAGTTGATTGTATGCTGGCAAGCGCATTAATACCGAGGATAACGATCGGTACTAGGATGAAAAATGCGACAAGAAGCGAGGTGATGAGGGCTGGCGTGAGGAGTTGGTAATTATGAAGGATACCCCCTTTGGGCGATACAATGGCAGCTGTGCTCGCCGGAGCGACTGTATCGGGTGGCGAGTCGAACTCTGAAAGCGGAGGGAGCTGACGGCGCTCCAACGGGATGTGTGACCCAGCGTATATAACGAGGTGGCTCGAAGTAAGGGTGGCGAGTCTATCGAGCTCCTTTGAGAGAAGTCGTTCTGAAAATGCGTCTAGAATCAAGGGAAGAAAGCAGGCAGAACTCCGGCGAATACGGACCATGCTCTGTCATGACTGTTTTCCTGTACCTCGGAGACCCTTCGATTTGAGGCATCGAGATAGAAAGGACATGTTTTTTATCCGCCTCCAGGTTCCATTCCTCAGAGCCCGGGAAAACGTGGACGGCAATCGAACCACAGTGGGCGGTGAGGAGTGTGGCTGCCTCTGTTGAAGATCTCAAACTTCGTTCAGCATGGGGCAGCTGGCGCGAACTCGGCGAATCATGAATCAGAGTTGCAAGTCGAGAGGAGGGCTGAAGGGCTCGTAGATCAGAGTTATGCACCTATGCGAGCTCGTTATTCCGACCGCACAAATCATGGAGTCCAGGCAGGCGACCTACCCCGGGGTGGTCTACCACAACCACGGCGTCATAGGAACAGAGGTCTCCGTTCGAAATGATATCTTTCAGCAAAACATCATGGTTCGGACGTGGTCCGGGAGCGAGATTGTTGAGCACAGAGTCCGCGCTAGAACGGGACAAAAAGTTTAGACTTTAAACGAGAACATGCCACGATGAACTACCTCCGAGAAGACCAAGCGACAAAAGGAACAGTGTTCGAGAATGCGAAAACACCAGAGAACGGCAGCAAAGCCAACAAGGCGACACGGCTAGCCATCGCAGTCACTAACTAACGACTCGGAATTCAAGTCGCCAACACCGCTACATAGATTATGTAAGCGCTATCTTGGTGCAGTTGACTCTCATTCTTACCAAACATCAACTTCGTCATGGCCGCTATCCCTTCACAGGCGAAATCAAAGCATCTCAGGGCATGCCTTCTTTGCTCGATAATCCAGCACCCCATGGACTTTAGAAAGACTGGCTGCCCGAATTGCGAGGAGATTATGCAGGTTCGTGTTGACATACCTCCGGTACATCTACCTGACTGCTACCTTGACTAGATGAAAGGGTCACCCGACCGCATCGCTGTCTGCACCACAACATATTTCGATGGTATCATCGCAGTCATTGACCCTGAGTCCAGTTGGGTGGCGCGTTGGCAGAGAACACGTGCGTCAAACTGCATCTCTTCAGATTTTTTCGGACTTGTTGGATCGTGTCGCTAACAATTAATTTTTGCCCAGCCAAGTACGTGCGAGGCATGTACGCTGTGCGAGTCAAAGGGCGCGTTCCTGAAGATGTCGAAGCCGAACTTGAGAGTCGCGGCATCAAGTATCGGCCAAGAGACCAGACGGATCAAGATTGAGCGTTACACATGGTCATCTTCTAGCTGGTCGTGTTTTTCGCGCCCCGATACTACACTTCCCGGTGCGGCGTCCATGAAGGGATGTACTCTCGATTCACACGTCAGCATCTAGCATGTGATGGTTTCGTTTCTACCGTGTACCTTTATCAACAGTCACTGCGCCAGACTTTTTGGTGCTGGAGATGGTCTACTATAGCTTCCCTGTGGACGTGACTATTTCAAGTTGTTCGTGTTGTAGCGTTCAAGCGGCAAAACTATAGAAACGCTTGGTTCTGGACTCCGAATGTGCAAGGGCCCGCGAGTTTATTCTTATTGGTCCAACTTGAAAACAGCGGAATCAAACATTTTGGTACATTATAGGTCGGATCAGCCTAAACCTGGCAGAGCGATGATTCGGGATTCTGCCGCACATAAGATTTCGCAATCCATGATTACCCTGAAGAGCGTTGAAATTCACAAAGTCACAAATTGACCTCGGGTTCTGTGGTCCTGGAATGATCATTGCGCATGAGAATCCGGCAGTTTAAACTGTTCCCCTTAACATTCCGTATTCCCTCAAATTCGTGGCTTAGCAGTAACCTT
This sequence comes from Fistulinella prunicolor, assembly GCA_038089875.1. Classification (NCBI taxonomy): domain Eukaryota; kingdom Fungi; phylum Basidiomycota; class Agaricomycetes; order Boletales; family Boletaceae; genus Fistulinella; species Fistulinella prunicolor. The sequence goes on from JBBPLP010000376.1 coordinate 16,207, forward strand.
CAGACCGGATCTCTGGAGAGCAGTGGCAACACCGTTGCCCACTCCACTCTGGCAACTTCCGGTCGCCACAATCATGGAATGACACATCACACTTATACATATGAAGCATATGGCGAGACCGACATTGTGATTCTTCTAATATTAAATAATGGTTCCTGAGCCACTTATGTAGTAGTTAGCGGAGCATAGGATACTAATACCATGCTCCATGACCATCGACCGTATCACCTGAGCAAAATCCATCGCACGGTATTCTCGCTTATTAGGAGTACCCTCACTCAGCCCCTTACAACGGACTTGCTAATTAAAATATAAACCAGACCTCGTCATTCTACTATTTGGTCATACGACCGCTGTACCGTGTGAGAAGTCTGGACGGTCTCATATTGATTGGTCTAGCACAGGAATGGATACTTTTCACAACTAAGGCCCTGGCAGTCAAAAAAGAACGCGTCAGTGAATGTGCAACGGGAAATTGTGCAAAGAGATGGTATGAAACACTTTGTAGCGCTACGGTATTGTTCTATCGGATACAACAAACAAGGTGAATACATCTGGTTATCGGTAATTATATCAATAAGCAAGTGGTAATTGTGAGGTATCAGGATTGCGATGGACGTTGGCTGGCCCTCGTTTAATGATCGAATTTCACCGCCGATCCAATATTGCAAAGGTATTATAGCAGTTCGTGCAGAACTTGATCGTAACGATGGGGGAGGTGGGCGCTGTGAGTGTGAACATTACCAGAAGAAAATAATCAAAACAAAACGACATACCTGAGCATGTTCTTGGAAAAGACGATCTGCGAGAAGACTTTCTCAGTATCCAGCACCTCAAACAGTCGAACTTTTGTTGCGTCTTTTCCCGAGCCCGCAGAAGACACTCTTTGTGAATGGGGCAAATCTCCGTCTCTACGAGCCCAGAAGACACGACCAGGCGGATACAAATCCGCCATCTGCATGTTTGCCTCAAGTGTTTTCCTTGTCGCAAGAAACTTTCCAGGCAAGGAGAGACCATGCACGCAAAATAGATTAAGAAACTGAAATTCCAATAAGACTCCAGAGGACGGGTGCTCACCCAGTGCATGTCTTCAGAGGAGCCTTCTCCACTTTTCCATTGTCTCGTGCGATGCGTTACCACGGAGTATCCTTCCCGTCCACCATTGTCGTTCGCCTCACAAAGCCATAGGGCTGCATTGCGGATATCGCGCACAGAACCCAACGATAGTCGAGATACGATGTCATCTGAGTAAACGAAAGAGACAATTAACTTGGATGCCAGACGACTTAGGTCTGCATCAGCGAGACATCTAGGCGATCGAAAGTAAGACGATATCTGCGAAACGCCAATAAACTTGACATACGGTGGTGCTATACAGTACACAGACACAGGGCGACCAACAGGAAGGCCACTTGACGGGACAGTAAGGCATGTAGTTGAGTCCGCCCACATCTCCAAAGAGGTTGAACGTGTGGCTAGACATTCCATAGTTTAGGTCACTCACCAGGGCCAAGAGGGTGGCCACGCCAGCTCCAAGGGAATGTCCACAGAGGATCAGTTCTGCTCCATAACGATGGAAATAATGTCAGAAATCTGGCGGATCTTACACGGATGGGTGATGAATCTACGGACCATAGTCTGGATTCCGGCTCAATGCATCCATCACAGCAAGATGTACTGGTTTCCCAATCTCCCCCATTACCCTTGCCATGCGAAGCATACCACCGTGCACATGGTATCGTGGACGTTGAACTGTCGATGATAGAAACGAGGATCGTCTGCGACGGTGACACCACCCTGATTCTGGGAATGGAACCTTGGTTTCGGTACAAAGTTCCCCTGCTAACGTGTTACACGCGGGCTCGAATTCCACGGGTTCGCACGTCAAGTCGACTGCTAGCTCGTTCAGGGACATGGTACCTATTCTCGTGGTTTTCGTCAATTGCTCTTATCATCCACGACGCGTAAAGGTGTACACACCGCGAAGGACGAGAACCACTTGGCAACGATCATGATCAGTGAGCACCCAGAATCTAGGCATTTGGCGTTCAATGCCGATCACGGCGGTAGCACGCATGCGAGATTGCACATTTTGAGTATCTGAGCCTCCACCGTGTACCGAGCGTTCGAAAATCTCCTTGTCGTGCTTACCCAGCAAGATATCCCACCAAGAATATTCGAGATTGTCTTCCAGCGACGGGGGTAAAGCTCCAGAAGTACCTTCCACTTCTGCTTCGGCATCATTAATAGCCTTTTCCAGCTGGGCTTCCTCGGCCTCCTTTTCATTAGATACCGTGGGCGCCTTCGCACGAACAGACGGAGAGGCAGACAGTGGTGATACTCCGAAGAACAAAAGGCTGGCTCCGCCATATCCTGCAAGGACCATTTTCGAAAATCGTCTCAAGTTCATCTTGACCTCCTCCGTCGATTTGGAGCAGTGTTCCGGTCGCGCTTCCTTCCAGCGTGGTGACGTTACGGATGATACTGATAGTCGGGAAAGTACGCTTGCTGATCGTTGTCTTGAGTGGGTAGTCGAGGGTGCTTCACCGATATCAGCAGATATGAGTTGTCCGCGATGTCCCGGAAATATGAGGTCCGAGGTAACACGGATACGAGATGGCACTCGCTTTAGTTGAGGACCGGTCGTGGGGCTATGCACCTCAACCTCGCGGAGGTAAGGAGACCATCGTGATTCGTGGTGTTCTTGAGTAACTCCTTGGAGTGCAACCCAAGCGATGAGAGCTCTAGCGACGTCGGTGATGCCATATTTCTTAATCGGTATAACGTGACTCGGGGTGGGGTTGTCCCACTCCCTCTTGACGAGATCAATGAATGGACCTAATGAAAATGATGCCTCGCTGCTCCCAGGGAATATGATGGATAGGATATCAATGGAGCTATGTGCGGCGCGAAGAGAGGCGGAGGAGATACACTCCCCCAGGTATATCGGAGCAAGTGTCAGTGTTTCGGCAAAATCAATCGCACTCGAGATGGCGCCGTCGACAACGGGAGCCATGACTTGCTTACGACCGAGAATTGCGTCATCGAAAGCTAGTGCGGTAGCCACAACCGTGCCGGAGGCCACGCTGCGAACAAGAGAGAACTAAAGCGATTGCATCAGCGGCGATGGTTGGCATAGGAGGAGAAGAAAGAGCACCCCGAGTCTAGTCGTTCCCTTTACTGCGGAAAAGGTGAGGGCGGTCATTGTGGATACGACGTCGACGCCACGTCTGCCATATCTCTCCCAGTCACAACACATTGCGGGTTGCACTGGTACGAAATGAAGCCAAGTACATGCACTGAAACGATTAGTCCATACTCAGGTCTACTAGAGCTCCGTTCGCGCGTGATATTGTCAACTATTATGTCAATATTTATTTTTGCGACGGGCTAACATTAATATTTGTAGAAATCATCCATTGATGATGACGCCAATGTCGTTCCGAGGCTGGCGTGCCCTTCGGCGACCTCTGGCCATTGGCCATCGCCCTCTTGCGTTCACCCGTCCCTGCTTCCGCCTATTTGCTACCGAGGCTACCTTCGACAGTGAGCCCAAACCCTCGAATTATGGCCAACCGCTCTTTCAGTCCCACCCCCACCTCTGTGAGCCTGTCCTGCCGCCATCCCACCAATGTGCTAAGCCGGGAAAAAATCAGTGAGACCACACGAACTAACGCCCGGAATACCCGTCGAGGAGTATGAGCGGCGACGCAGACAACTGATGGAGAGCCTTCCAAGTGATTCCGTCGTGATATCGGTTGCCGCGCCGATCAAGTACATGAGCGGAAGTATGTCGCAGTTCCGTCACAATTTAGGCTTCTTATACTTATGCTTTCAAGACATATTGTAGGTTAGCTCCGTGGCTCGCGTTGTCACCACGGCTGATCGACGTATAGTTACAAGTTTCGTCAAGCATCCGACTTTTGGTACCTCACGGGCTTTGAAGAGCCGGATGCAGCCGTGATTCTCGGTGAGCCTGGACGGAACATTGGTCTTGTCGTGCTGAAAATGATGGCTAGAGAAGACTTCAACTTCACGTGGCTATCGAATGACGTTGTTCTCTGGCGGCAAGGACTCTCTGAAAGAGAAGTGGGAAGGTGCTAGGTACCGTCACGAGCAGATTCTACTGGCCGAATCTCTACTAACCCTACGATGCTAGAACAAGTTTCGATGATGTTTTGAGGATATTCAAAGCAGATGATGCTAGGTCTATACAAAGCTTTCCCAGTCGACTAAAGTCACTAGCTAGTCTCTACTCCAATATTTATATCGACGTGCCGAACTCATCATCGAAGCGGTCTCCACGGACCGCCAAGTCTTTGCTGCGGTATCTTTCTCCTAACCTCCACCCCAAATCGGAATACGAGACGGTTGTGGAATCTTTTTCAGCCTCACGGAGACACGACTTGGCACCACATATTGCCAAGTTACGAGCTATCAAGAGCGAGAGAGAGCAGCAGGTCATGCGCGCTGCTGCTGACATTAGTGGACGTGCACTCGCCAAGGTCAGTTAGCTCACTATGCCGAAAATCGCGGACGCTGAAGGACATGCTTCCTTTACAGACCATGCGATTTACCCGTCCTGGGTTGTCCGAAAGTGCAATCGCAGCCCATTTTGAATACCTGTGCTGTCTTGCCGGATCACAGCGACTAGCATACGTACCTGTCGTTGCATCAGGGTATCAAGTAATTTTCACCATCAGAGAGCACCGGATTGATCCTTTTTTAAGGCCCAACGCACTTATAATACACTATACCTCTAATAATCAAGTGATTCAAGATGGTGAGATGGTCTTAATGGACGCGGGATGTGAATACAAGTCAGTACTCCACTTTTATCACTCCCTTCGTCATGCTGAGGTACCCCAGTGGCTACGCCTCAGATATCAGTCAGGTCCCCGTCCTTTGGATACCTGTACCTCACCCTCACCATTCATTACTTAGCACGTACCTATCCGGTCACAGGGGAGTTTAGCACACCCCAAAGGGACCTCTACACGGCTGTTCTGAATGCTCAGAAATACCTCGTATCTCTATGCACAGAATCTGCTGAGCTCAGTCTGCACCAACTTCACCATACGTCATGCGACCTTTTGCGAACCGAATTAAACCAGATCGGGTTTAATTTGCACCCGGGAGATTTGGAGAGGGTATTGTACCCACATTTCTTGAGCCATCCAATTGGAATAGGTATGTCTTTTTGTCTTTCTTTCGCCGGCTATGCCGCATCCAAGGGTCGGCGGGGACTTACAAGATGAAACCTAGACTTACACGAGTCAGCACACCTGGCTCGCGGAGACCGGTAGGTTCAAAATTGTCCCAGTGGCGGATCAGAGCTTATTTATGCTGAACAAAAAAACCACATGGTAGTCTGAAGGCCGGAATGGTAATCACCGTGGAGCCAGGTTGATCCGTTCAATTAATCATACTTTTGTTATTGATACATACATATTTCCCTAGGCATATACGTACCCCCCGTGCCTCAATTTCCAAAGGCGTTCCATAATATGGGCATCCGGATCGAAGTCAGTCACTACATTGTTTCCCGTAATATGTTCCGTGCTTAGTACTTATGTTTACACAGGATGAGGTCCTCGTCGGAAAAAATCACCCGGTAGTATTGAGTGTTGCTGCTCCAAAAGAGGTTGGTACTTTCTGTTCCGTCACCATTCTGATTAACAATTGGGTTGCTTATGGCCGCTTAGATTGTAGACGTAGAAGGAGCATGTCAAGGCCAATTGGGACTACAGCCTTTCTAGAATATCTTATGCTTATGACATCGATATTCTATCTCGTTTAAACTATGGGCATTCTTAATCTACCGTCTCCAAAGCCCTGAGAACTTGTTCCCGCCTCAGCCACTGGTCCTCCGGTGTGAAGTACCAGCTAAGGAAAGCAAAGATAGAGATAGCCACGAAGATGACGACAGCCTCCATAAAACTACATCACGTGACAGATATACCGAGCGGGAATATTACTCACAAAGTTGAATGTTTGTGCAGTAACCGGGAAGAAGAAAGGAGAAATATCAACCTTGTGTCAAGGATCAATGCCCACGGAACTTATCATTCACGCAAACACCTACCGCAAAGATGAGAGCGTTGAAAGCGGCGGCGCAAACATAAAACGGTTTCGCATATCTGCCAAGCCTGAACTGAGAAGACTGAAATAGGTCCGGAGTCACGAAGAGCCGCAGCAGTGCGATGAGACCATATGCCGCGATGGTTGGGACTGCGCCGGCTGATACCAATGACGTGAATGCGACCTGACTGGGCAAGATCGTGCATAAAATGGCTGCGGCAAAGATGAAGATGACGGTAACCGCGTTGCGGGGTTGTCCCTGTGCATCGACTTGTCCAATCCATCCAGATAAAGGAAGTACACCATCACGAGCGACGGCGAACACCAAGCGCGACGAAGCGACGATTGCTACCGTTGTGTTCTACGAAATACAAGGTTCAGTGAGAACGCGAACTAGAAAACTCTTCTATACCATTATGAGACCGAGGACAGCCAAAGCCGTCATGAAGATACTGGCTTTCTTGCCCAAAGCCATGGCATAAATCTGGACGAAGGGCTGTGGGGCGTTGAGAGAAAATATCGTGTCGAGATCGGGTGTGCAGAACAAAAACAAGATAGTGGTAATGAAACCGAGCACTCCTGTTGCGATGACACTCGATAGAATGCCTCTAGCTGCAATGACACTGAAAAAAAGAGTCAGGGGAAGTAATGTCATTGTCAAAGTATATACCTAGCATTCTTGGTTTCTTCAGCAATGTGGCCCGATGCATCGAATCCGGTCAGGGTTCCAGCAGTGAAGAGGCTATCCAATCAATCCACTGAACGGATCGGGGGATAAGTAAAGTACACACAAAGATAAGATCCAGTTCCATCCGGGGGAAGCTCCAGTGCCATTGTCTAGTTAAGAGTGGGTGAGTAACTATAATACGTTTCACTTAACCCTGACGCACAAGTCATTGTAAACACATCTGAAGCCGATCGGAATCCATACGTTTTTGAGACGCCGATAGGAAGCCAGATGAGACATAAGAAAAAGTCAAGCATGAGCAATCCGACCGAAAACTTGAAAACGCCAGAATATAGTCTAGGGGGGAGGTAGTTGATAGCCACAGAAACCAATAGCATCAACTCCGAGAGTATCCAGATGAAGGCACGCCATTTGATGTTGTCGTTATCAATACCGCCAGGGAAGTCGATCTCCCAGACAGCCAACTGGGAAACAATGTAATTGGCAGTAGTCTTTCAACAAGATTAGCACAATCTAACTTTCTACAAAATGAATATTGAGCTCACTTGACAATTGCTTGCAGTAAAAGTCATCCACGCTGTGCAAGCCCACCAAGCGACCAAAAAGCCGAAAAATCTCGCATATTTTGGCCCGGCACTCTCAGCGGCCCAAACATAGATAGAACCACTCAACGGCAACGCCGAACAGATTTCCGCAAGAACCGCAGCAGTTATAATCATGAAGATGATCGTAACCAAGTAGGAGGACCTATAGCATAGTATTGGAGACAAGCTTGCCAGATATCTTTTTAGAAGTAATACCATATTGCAGCGGGGCCTCCTGCCAGCAAACCAAGGAATAAGAACGAACTGAAAGAGGGGATAGTTATCGCAAGAAATCCTTGTGAACGGCGAGTAGTCCATACCGGGCGCCTCCGATGAAGTTCAGTGCTACGAAGCTAGCAGCAAAACTTTCCATAAGATGCCAACTACGATGAAGTTGCTATAGCACACGCTATCAGGTGACCGATGAATGCAAGTGATAAGCAAAATTTCCCCACCTGCTTGTACCCAAGCCTTTCCTGAAAAATAAACGAACGTCAGCTACACATGTCTGGCTCCCGCAGGAGCGGTAATAGTAGGCCGACACTGGGGGCTTCCCTACGCAGGTATGAGCGCTGTTCAGGTTCAAGCGGTATGATCTCAACCCCAGATGCGTCATCCTAAGAGGGCACGGCAGCGATGTGCAGATCAAATCCCTCAGAGTCAGCAATCAGGAATACCCGCAGCCCATTCCAGTTTGTCGCTATAAATCGACGTTACCGATTATCAGCAATACTTCAGCGCATCACCCCACAAGGTCATCCAGTCTCGAATGGCGTAGTATTACCAATTGCAAGGCATCTCTATCTTCAACAGAGATTTGCCCAGTGTCGTTATTTTGAACGGCTTTGTGGCCGTCTGTGCTAGGTGGACGAGACATTTAAGACGGGAAGAGGTGTTGGGAGAGAGATACAAGCGTGGGTGTCGGAAGCGAACGATACTCAGATACGTGTGGTATAAATACAGTGAATGTATGTAACTCCGAATCCAGGCACTGTCATACTTATGAAAGCCAAGTGTCACGCGTCCACGGACCTGACGTCCC
>JBBPLP010000377.1:0-24593 GCA_038089875.1 Fistulinella prunicolor
GCGACTTACATTCAGGGCCGTTGTTAACAAACACGAGCCAAAATGGAACGGCAGTAACTGGCCTTTGGCAGGTTCCAAGTTGGCCGAGTTTTGACTTCTCTCAGGTTGAGACTTTTGGCGGCCCGGGCGCGGATTACGGGTTTAATGGGTACAGTGGAAATGCATACAACTTCGCTGGTGTTCCCAATTCTCTACACATTCCGGACTATACAGCAGTATCAACACTGGCCTTGAATACCCAACTATCATCTGCCCCACAAACACCGATCCTTCCCGCACCACCACGTCTCACACCGTTGTCATCGCCTCAGTCTCCTGAGGCATCGCGTCCACATCAGCCACTTGCCGACAAAGTTGTCATCCAACCAGTATCTGTCCTACCCTCAACCCAACCCGGCGTGGTCAGTCCACAATGAAGTCAAGCCACTAGTGTACTAGAGGTAGCCGATAGCGCCACTTCTTCGATGGGACGCCCAAAACGAAAGCACACACCCTCCATGCGAGCAGCCTGTGACAATCTCATTGGTAAGGAAAATCATATTACCTCTCAAGCGACAGAAGGGTCAAAGGGAAAGGAGAAGAAACGAGGACGGCAAACCAGATCAGATGACGTACTGATAAAAATGGCGGCAAAAAACGGCAGAGAAGTAGTGGACAGTGAGTCTAGAGACGTAGCTGTGAAGAGCAAGTAAGTCTGCAACTGCTTTTCCGAGGATATTTATGAACTTACTCAATTGCAGGAAACAAAAAGTCAATAATGACAGCTAGGGCGGGCTGTTACTAGGGGCTTAGATCACTTCATTCTAGTGTATACATATATGTTGCGGATTTTCGTATCTATCCTAGCCTGCACTACCCTGTACACCGTCCTGAAAGCGTCAATGTAGCTGCGTTCACACAAGTTTATGGACAGCTGACTTGGAGTGTACGATTACCTCGCTCAATTGAAGCTCCCTAATTACTTGAGGCTACAAGTGAATAGCACATTGTAAAAAGTTGACGGTGAGCCGTGTGTAGTATCTCCGCGTCTACTTAGTATAGGAGTGATGCTGGTTGATATTCAAGAATGGATTAAGTATTGAACATAACAACAAGGTACCAGAAGGTGAAGGGGGTGAAACCGGGGAATGCTTGGTGTGGGGCATGGGAGTTTATAAACGTACTGTTAAGGCCGGGTCAACTCCGGTCTAACTCCGATGCTTATCGGAGCTGCGGACGTGTAGGACTTGGCTTCAGCGACTTGTAGCAGAGCGCTGCGCCCTTGACTTCTATCCTTGGTGTGTCCTAGTATTTTGGAGTGTCGGAGAATGAGCAGGAAACAAGACAGAGTAGAGGAATCGGATTTGGAGCTGTCCTAAGACGATTACTGGCTAAAGTACATGGCGGAGTATCTACGAGTTTATATACGGAGATGCGGACATAGCATTAGTAAGTCAGAGCGGTGTAGCTGACTGATCTATGAGTAAGACGGAACTAGGGAAAACCGGAGCCGGAGAACGGAGGCAAGAATGTACGGGAGGGAACATAACTGGAGGGCGGAGCTGTGCAAGCACAGGATCGGAATGTACCTAGAAGCGAGACTAAAACAAAAAGAGAACAAGAGCGTAACGTAACTAGAATGGAGCGGAAGTCCGAAGGCGGAGGACGAAGTCCGGAGGTGTGGAGGTGAGGAAGAGCGAAGGAGGATCAGAGAAGGTCGGAGGTGAAGTCGGAGGACGTCGGAGATGGATAGGAATTCACGCATGTGACACGTACGAGGCATTGCAAGGCAGTTCGTCGTCCGTAAACATAATTACTAGATGGGGGAGGGGATATTGCAAGGACAGTTGTTGGTACTAAGTGATATTGCAAGACGGATGACGCACAATGATATTGCAAAACGGCGGAGATGGGCGGTCAGACGGCCGTATACGAATTAGGTATTGCAAAAGTATGTGTGTCGGTGAAACTAGCAAGGTAGTGAGATATTGCAAGGTATGGGACAGTGAAACCAGAGCGATGGACAAAGATGTTTGCAAGATGGGCCAGCGGCATAATTTCCCGATTTGCAAAGTGTGGGGGATCGGACAGACAAAGTATTGCAGGCTTGTAACCCAGACATTCGCTTATATATTGCAAGGTAGTATTGAATGGTATTGCAACATGGTACACGTATTGCAATATCTTGGTATGGTCATGTCAATAGCCGCTACAGTGTCGTGCAAGGTTATATGGTAATGATTTGTGACTGTATATCCTGCAATATTCTTCCACAATAACTACCATAAATATTTGCAAGAAATCTACTCTGAGGGCTCATTCCTGGATCTGGAACGCCCTCTGAACAGGCATTCTCATCAGGCAGGTTGACTGGAACTTCATGCCACAATCGGATCGCTCCCGAAATGTTCGAAGCCCTGCAATTACTCAAGAGTGGCTACTGGAATGGACATATACAGGCAGCCATCGAGGCCAAGTACCATGCCCATCAGCAGGCAATGTTTTCTGATCATACTCAGGATCAGAACAATGACTCGGAAACCATGTCTGAGTAGTACTACCAAGTGTACCCATGTAGCTAAAATATTGCATTGGTTGACATTCGAATGTGTTCGAACCTGAACTGAACGCTAATGAACGCCACATTCAGTTCAACCAACATTCGGTTCAAGGTTCAGCTCTTGACCTGAACCTGAACGGAAGTTCGGTTTGGCGTTCGAGAAAACCCACCCTCGAACTGAACTGAACTGAACTTTTCCAACACTAGCCACTACTACGGACGAATCGAAATTTGAACGAAATCTCTACTTATTATCGGGACGTCCAAGGCACTCGATGATCGTCAACATCGCAGGAAACTCTTATCCATAATGTCCTCCTCTTAGAGTCGAGGAATAACGTGCATGGAAATTATGTCTTCTGTTTATCCCGTTAATGCCGATCTAGAGAGCAACGTGAGGGCGCATGAGGGCGAGATCCAGTTGAATGAATGTACATAGTGCCATGACGGTCTACCTGCCATAGAAATTCCGAGTGGGCCGTTCGCTGTATAGCACCTCAAACTCCTGGAGTAGACAATATATCGAGAACATAGAGTTACATTCCGAACCGTTGCTGTAACCAGCAAGGTCCCGGTGTGAATTCATTCACTAGTTCCAGCGAACGGCATGCTGATGCTACTGAGGTACTACACCATATGCTGGTACCAATCGTGCCTTTGCCATCCTCACATTCTGCTCCCCATTGCGTTAGCTGTCAGAACCTATGCACTCTTAGCCAATGCGCGAGAGATGGACGTAAGGCAATTTTTAATGACAGAAATATACAGGCAACAAATGCATTCCTTGGATGAATGTAGATGCTGAAATAATTTCCTGGAGACACACCTCGGGGCGGAACGGTAAAGTCCTGAGGGAAACGGAGAACCCGTACCATCGTCATCGGATGAGAATATGCATTGAGGCTGTATCTGGTGGCTGAAAACCTCGGAGACAAGGTTCATGTCCGAGAAGTCTGCGGACTGGTGAGAGCGAGAGTAGCGTGCTATTCAGTTACAAGCAGATAGTATCGCTAGACGGAATCTGGTTGTGAACTCGTTCAATGGGCTCAGTGAGTCGTTTGAAGCAACCTCAGGCGATGGTTGCGACAAGAGGGTCGGTCTAGAGTGTATTCACGTGTTCATCGAAGCGCTTAGAACTTCTTTGATCGAACGAGGGTGCAAATGGGTCCTCGACTACACCCTTGTACAGCCACAATTCAGCCTTGTTTATATCTATTGTGAGGTCCGTGCGTCGAAGAATCACCGTCACTGTGGTCATTGTCACCAGTTGTGTGATATAATTCAAAAGTTGGATTTGATAGTCTTCATGAGGCGAGTTTGCGCTGGTCGCCCAGCCTTTTCTTCGCTAGCCCAGTCCCAATGGCAGCCCCGGAAGCGGGTTTTTTTCCGGGAGACCGTGTGGGAAATGACTTCGTCATTACATAACCTGATCATTGCCAGTCTCCGAAATTTCAAGACTCCTGCAGGTACCGATGTAGTGCCTTCAAAGCTTGACGGACAGGCATCTTCAGCATCTACGACATCATCTGAATCAGCGAGCGAGCGACGGGCACCTACACTTTCTTTGGTGCTGTCGAAAAGACACGAGGGTCCGTTATGTCACTACAACCGTGCATCCGTATGCCTTGTCAACTCTCTTTCTCTCCTGCAGTGGAATCGTGGTGACACTACAGCACATCTGTCACTTGTGGCTCCTTTCGTTCGTTGTCAGACACTTGGAGCAGGAGGACTGTATGGAAGAGGAATGAACAAATGCTTCACAAATATGGTACCCCCTTCGTCCCAAATACGTGCCGGTGTTACTGATAAAGAGGTAGCAAGGATTGCTGTGCGCCCTCTGGTGAATGCTCCTCGATGCTTTTTGCACGGGTTCTCTGAACGGCCCATGGATCAGGTTCGTTTATTTTGACTGGTTTTCTTCTGTCGATTTGAATCCGTGGTTCAGATGGCAAAGCTTCTCGGAGGAGCTTGAAACTCGGCGCTTTATCCACGATGTTCTCCAAACGTAGCTTCGAGGTTGGTAGATATGAACCCTACTTTGTACGATGGCGTTGCTTACAGTCTTCTGAAGACCTAGGATGATAACTTATCAAGGTCCCGTCGGTCTATGTATGTGTAGTCCAAGTCGATATGAAGACATGGCAAATTTCGGGCCTGAGTATGAGTTTCCTTGAGTCTTACACACGATATGCAACTGAATACGGCCTATGCGGCGCCTTGGACTAGTTCTCCGATGAACAAAAGAGATAAGTTTTTATGTGATCGCCTCAACTCCCTCTGCTTCATGTCGGAAAACTTCTTCTTCCTGTGCTCCGAGTCCAGGCCACTGACGACCTTGAACGTGAATGGACCGGGCACCACAATGTCCACACTTGACGGTCAGGCTACAGAGACTCTGTCGGTAGTGGACTTTGAGAGCACATACAACTGTCGTACCACCGAAACACTCGGAAAAGTTGTATGATCCAGATTCAGTTTGTTGAAAGGTCTGCGTAATTTCGGAATGCGATACGAAACCCGTGTCTAACTTGAAACATGTACAGTAGATCAGAAAATTCTCTAACTAATTAAACTCGGGAATATGTAAAACACAAATAGACAACGCGAACCGATTAACCACGAGATCGAAGAACAAACACCTCTGACCTTGAGGGAAACGGCATAACGCCAAGAGAACAATACGGCGATTACTGTCAGAGAGGATGTATTCTTCGATAATATTTCAATTTACCTGTCAAAGAACTCACGAAGAGCATCGCCAATCAACTACCAATTCGAACGCACCCTCTTTTGAGGTGGTCCTGCATCGGCGTCGAACATTTCAGCCATATCCAACCCTCGCTTAGCAGAAGGAAGTGTCGCTGATGGCCCAGGAATGTCTTCTGCATCACTGTCCATGTATGTAGGTGATGGAGGTACAGCTTTGGATGCAAAAGAAGTCAACATCTCTTCATCGCGCATAGGGTTCAAATCACTAGGAGCGGCAACCGAGCGTGACACCTCGAAGTCTTTCCTTCTTAGTAACTGTCCTTGGAGAATTTTGCCCATGTGTGTGTGGGCGAATGGTTGCCCTCTGTTCCGAATCGCAAGCAGCGCCATCACGGAAGGTAACGGCGAGCTAGCGAAGGTGATCTCTTCCTCTTCCAAACTACCAGGAATGTTGAACAGATTACGCCGTATCTGTCCATCGCTTGGCAATTCTGTCGTGGGTATCCCGAGAAACTGGCACAGTCGAAGATAAGACTCGTAGTCTCTGATGTAGAGCTGTCCTGCGAACACGTTGAGTTGATCGATGAGGGTCCAAGGTGGAATCCAATCGGAGGGAAGAGGGGGGATGGAGTACAGCTTGAGATCGTCGGACGGTTTCATACACTGGGATGCGCGAGGTGCATATGCGTGAAGGTGGACGTATTCACTGGTTCTGATGTCTGGAATCAACTGATCTGCTTCGAATGGACTAATCACGACGAGTACTTGACCGCAATCCGTTCTGTTAGACAATACCCATCGGACAGGGCGCAGATATTGATCAATGGTCCCTTCGGTAGAGTCGGGTTCGATCGTAGTGCAAAAGTCCGCAGTTGCTAAAATGTATGGGCTCCAGACATCTGCTTCGCGAGTCACTGCGGAGCTCTGGTCAAGCGTCATAAAGATGGGACGAAAGGCGCGGCTAGAGTGAAATTGAGTAATGACACCAGTTTTCACGAAAGTCACGACATCGGGATGAAGAGAATGTCTTTTAGGTGTTGCCTTGGGAGGCAGCTCCACCTCCCGTTCGCGCTCCTTCTGGCGGTTGACCTCCCGCTCTTGTTCTTCTTCCATCTGCGCGTTGGGGAGCGATAGAACCCCAAGATTTTTGCAACGCTGGCGGATCCTTGGGTCCAGTGACAGAAAGGTGCCCGAGGATTTTTCAGTTTCGCATGGTGCATACAGATCTTCTAGTGATTTGCGCTCAGGTTGGAGCCACGCATCCGCCAGCCGGCCTGGCGTGAGGCCATTGTTACGGAATTGAGACCAAGCATCATGCCTCGATTTATGGTCCATGCCTTGTTGTGCCCAGTGGGGGGTTCGCTGGCGAATATCATTCCAGGTCTCGTGTATCGCCCAGCACAAGACGTCGACAGTTGTAACTGGAACGTTCGAGTCCTGTTTTGCAGCTAGGGCACGGATGCTTAGATCAACTTCAGGTGGTGCGAAGAACATGACTGAGTGGCCGTGACCTAACTTGCGCATCCGCATACAACCTGGAATCATAACCCGTCAGATCCAATAGATGGGGGAAAGCCTCAAAAAACCTTGAACTAGACGATCTTTCGTGACCTTAGGACCTAGAGTGACAGCCGCTCGTGACCCGATAGGGAGGTTCATGTCGGTGCCTCTCGTGTGTGCATGATCTAGGTAGATCACACAACGATCTAACTGCTGACAAAGCGGTGATGTAGGCAATGACACGGAGGTTCCGTTTCGATTCAGTACCATCAGTTCATCGTTCTCATTGAAATAGATGGCACCGGCGGTGCTACGATTGATATATAGCCATGCCCCGGCGACTTGACTGTTGGATAAATCCAGTATCTGTGCGCCTACATCCAGCAAAACACGGATTTCAGGCTTTTGCATGGCCACAGTGCTCAGAAACTCTTGTGTGGTCTCTGGCTTGCCATTCTGGTGGATTGTCATATAGAAGTCGTTTTCGGGGCGAATAAGGTATGCGAGAACCCTGGCATTGGTTCCTTGTTGATGGTCGAGGTCCTGCTGAACAATAGACATCGGCAACAACCATCGGCCATCATTCGTGCCCGAAAGTCCTATTGCTTGGTCTAGCAACTGAGATGGTGAACCTCCGAGACAGTCACTCACCTGTGATCACCTTCTTCCGTTCTTCTGCCAAGTCCCAACTGGACGCAGGAAGTTTCCAAGGCAATTCCTTTGCTTCCTTCGGAAACACTACCCGGGAAAGGTAGAGGTCTATAGCTCCCTGATTCCGAGAGAAAAGTGGAAATATGACCTTGTCCCATTGTTCCGATGACCTGAGATTGATGTCGCTTAGTGTCCGAAATGAGCACGGCAGCAACTCGTCATCGTAATGTCTGATCCAGTGAATATATTCAGTGAACGGGTCATCTTGATCCAGCAGTATTTCGAAAGAAGATCTCAGCTGATCTTCTGTGAGGCCGGAATAGTAGTAAGAAAGGCATGTGAGAATAATGGTAATGTCCGGATGGCCAAACTGAGTGTTAGGGGCCGGCATATCTTTGCCCATATATGGAACGGCGAGCATTGTTGAGATTGGGGGAACGGGACTATGTGTAGGTTCATAGACGTATGGGTCCTGCAAATCGGGCATTGTGGCAATGCGAGTTGGGGACATGTCCAACGGTGTTGTGAGCAGGTCTTCGATTGGATTGGATGGCGCCTCCAAATTGGGTTTGAGAGCAGAAAGCAGTGGGGAAAGGTGTAATGAGGGTGGCTCGGGAAAGTCTTCGAATCCATTGGATGGCGCAGGCTGCGAGACAAACAGACCGTAATCGACGCGCCATCTCCGCTCTGTGAGAGCAAACAAGAGGATCTTGGACGCCAGTAGACCGCGCAGGAGTAGAAGCCCAGTCCACATACAACTGGACGTAGCACCTTTGGCGTACTCTTCGACCATCTTGGCTGTAGTGGGAACTTGGAGGACATCCTCATCAGCTATGAAGCTGCGAATTGCATCTCGTAATTCCTGGGAGATCTCTTGAAAGCTGAATCCAGGAAGCTGCCCAGCCATTACGTCTTCAACAATCAATGATACCAAGCATGCGCCAATGTCGGAGGCTCGCACGAAATGAATATAAGGAAAGGATCCGGGAGGGCCGCATTGATATTCGATGGAGTCGGGATGGTTTCTTGACAAGGTGAGGGCATTTTCTCCGACGAGCCGAAGTACTTGCTGAATGATTGTCCATCGGTCAGGGTATCCATCCATAGGCTGCTCGATGCCGACCGTGTAAATTAATTGGAACCGAGGATGAAGGATCTCGTCGCTCTCATCCAGAATATCCCGAACATGAGAATCCAACCACTTCTGAAGGCATAGCCACTTGAAGGCACTGCGTGAAGCAGCGCGCGCGCCTCTACTGTGTTTGTCATGGTGATTAGCCCGAGTGACGTCCCTTTTACTTGAGCGATTTCCTGACTGGCTGAGCCATCGAAGCGTGTTGCCCACAAAGTTGTCTCCTGGAAGCTGGTGTTTGATTGTTAGCTTAAGCAACTATCAACGTAGCAATAGCAATCCTCACTGATTTAACCAACGAGGATGTACTGAAACGGTCGTACAGCGATCTCTGAAGCCTTGACAACGGATTGGTTATGGATTTGCCTTTACATATTTGCTTCTCGATACTCGTCAGTTTGAGCGACACAACGTGCTCAGGCTGCACAAGTAGAATTCCACGTTCGGCCATGCATTGAGATATCAACTTGTGTAGATCGTCGATTTGAAGGCTTATCACCCGGCCCCGGTCGTCGTACTCGGGGGAACGAGAGAAGGGCAGGTGGTATATTGGCCTGTTAACGAGCCCTCCAAGGCGAGCAACTAGCAAATCGAACATTTGCACTGTCAACGCTTTCGGGACAATGACGCGCGCAAGTTGCTTGCCATCGGCGAGGGCAGCGGCAACGATCGGGATAATCACCGATGATTTTCCTTCACCCATGTTGACCTGCATTACAGTGTTTCGTCCAGATTTCGGTGATATCATTTCCATCGCAATATCTGCCTGGACGCGACGAATGAGAAAGTTCCCTTGTATCTTATACAGGCCACAAGTGATGTTAACAGAAAGAAACGCTCTGGACGCATAAACGCACCTGGATTAACAGCCAATCCGGATAGTCTTCCGGATCCCACCCTTCACATCCCTCGTTTCCTAACTCCTTGGAAAGTTCGTCTTCCAGACCATCCAAAGCATATCTGAGCAATCTTCGAGCACGTTGAAGGTCCAAGAGAAGAAGGGCGAACGAGACCAAGCATTTCTTCCACTCTCCGGGGAGGTTGATCGGCGAAGTGGATGCAAGCGACCCCAAAAGGATGTCAGCCGTAATTGGTGGCCAATGATTGAATTGATAGAGAGCTTGCTGAAACGAATCGGTTGTTGGGCCCAAGCTCCCCCTCAGAATGTTCGAAGCGGTCGAATAGTTGTCTTTGCACTTTAAATAGTATTCCGTAAGTTCTCCGATATAATCTTTTCCCGTCAATCTGTGAATCATCCGAGGCTCCTCGTTGGCACGCTGCGAACTCTTTTCGAGAAGAGTGATATATTCTTTTTGAAACGTGCCAGATTTGAATTTATTCACTGGAAGAGAAGTAAATAACCGGCCCAATTTGAGAACATCGTCCGACGACATCTTGTGGCAACCATAAAGTGGCAAAGCATTACGCAGGGGTAGATCTGGTGCTCGTTTGTCAGAAAGCAACCGGTCGAGCGTGATTGGTTTCTCATTGAACGGGTGTTTTTGACACAAGTCTGAGCCTGGAAGGGATGGAAGGGAGAATAGTACTGATTGTGTAGAAGCACATGTAGCGGTTGGATAGCAACTTTCACCATGGCCACTGTGGTCTTTCGGAGATATTGGATCAGAGGCATGCCACGGAAATAGGTATGCCGCTCGTTTTATCTCTCGCTCCTCTGATGCACGGCTAGCCTGATCCGTGGGTTTACTTCGAACCCAATAATACCTCTTTTTGATTTCGTTGTACAAAGCACGGATTTGGGGACACCGCATCGAACCCTCACCATACAAGTGGCCGAGAGCCCTGAGTTTCATGACTGACCGGCACCCAGACGATTGTAAGAGAAAATATGCAGCTTGAGAGCCCGTTTTTCTAGTCAATGGATCTGGCCTATCGCAGCTAGTCACGGCATGAAGTTCAGCGAGAAACTGCGTGCTCTTCAAGCTGCCATTCCCTACGATGCAATCCAGTTCGGCGTCCACGTAGTAAGCACGATATAATGGTTCATCGCGCATAATAGACCTTCCCATGTCGGCGACACAAACCTCATGTATGCCTAAGATCCTTAAAGAGCCATTCGGGATGAGGATACATTTTGGGATGAGGTCCGCCGGAAGGTGGTTTTTCTGTCGGAGCACGAGAAGATTCTTTAAACCATACAATGTCCCAATATGCCGATTCTCGTCGTACACCATGTCCTTGAAGTCACGAGACTCGAGTTCTCCTTTCTTGTTGACAAAGAATGACAAGCTGTAACGCGGCAATTCGACAGAGCATTGTGGCACCGGTATAGATTCGAGAGAGTCCTCAAGTGAAATGGTGATCAACATATTTTCGGATGAGTTCCAAGAAGAGTCTGAGAGGTTGAAATTCTTGAAACACTGCGACATCATCGCCCAGGTTGGGCTGCGAATATCCACAAGTGTCTCGTCTCCTTTGTAGGCACGATATTGCCCAGATCCGCAATCAATCTTCCAATGCTTCGGAGATTGTTCCCAAAGCTGCTCGAGAGGCCGTACCTCGATTATATTTGTGGATAGATTCAACCAGTGGATATGTCCATCAATGAGTGCTGGTGGAAGATCTCTTCGAAATATTTTGGAAGGAATCAACTCGAGAATATCTTTTGATTCACTACTTTGCGCTCGAATATTCGGACTCCGGCCTCGCACCGAAAAGTGTGCCTACAGGTATTTGAGTGGTCATACTGATGTCGCGCACTGTTGGTACACACCTTGTATTTAGATGTTAGTGTTAAAGTGGTGAAATCCATTCCTGGAATATCGGACCGTGTAAGAAAGAAACCTTGCTGTAAATCACAGTCAGAAATGCTTTGTAAATGTGCCAGGTGATGTGGCATGCACACACCTCACGAAAGATTTGTTGGTACTCCGGATTGTCCCTAATCTCACGTGGTAACCCGCCCGACGGTTTACCATCCACTCGAAGCTCCCTATCCAGAAGGTTGAGGTGTACCATTTGCGACAGCTGATTCGCAGCCTCTTTGGTCCGACATGTGAGCCAACGGGCATTTGGATGTTGTGATTGCTCCCATCGGTTCGGGCTTGGTTTGTAGCTTGGAAGAACTTTCCGTACCGCGAGGTCAGCACCATAATCCGATGGGTCGGCGAGAATGACATCCCGCAAAATCCCTTCGAGAGTAAGAGAAATGCGACGGTCTCGTTCAAGGAGCAGTCGTAGATATTCGTCATATGTATCTGACAGGTTGACGTTACTGAGTATTGAAGATACTAAACATTCGGGTTAAAAATACCTTGAGGACGGAGTGCGCGTACAAGGAGGCCGCAGGAAAGCGCGGCATCTATATCTTCAGCAGATTTGAAGAGCCTGGGAAGAGTAGCAGAATCGACGTCAAACGTGCTTCGACAAGTGAGAGCCATATCCAGCAAGAGCTGACTCCGTTCTTTGTTGGTGGGTGCCACTGCTAGGTTGTATGATAGTTCCTGCGTCCAGTTAAAAGTCTTCTTGCGTACGCTCTGAAGAAGTGCGATAGTTCGTTCCGAAACGTCTTCACTGGGGCTCGATGCAAGCATCCGGGTAAGTAGCAAAGAAATAGTGTTCATCATCGTCCCGTCTATCGAGCCGGCTCGGACATCCACACACAAATCCTCGAGTTCATCTAGAATGGAATTGCAAAAGGTGGGCTCTTGAAGGTCTTGATGCCAGACCCATACATCTATATTCAAATCAAGCGGTCCGACTTGAAAGATCGCGGCAGTAAGGAGGAAATGAAGATGGTGACGACGAAGATTGATGGTTCTACTGCGCAGACCATGGAGGATGTTGAGCCACTGGAGGGAGCCCCCGCTCCGCAAATGTCCAAACGCGAGGAATTCGTCGAGGGATAGATCCGTGGGACAATCCGCTTGGGCAGCCAAGACGCCATTGGACGTGTGAGAGTTGGATTCCACGTATCTACTCAGGAAGGAATCGAGAGCGGATGGCAGCCAAGATACGAGATCGAATGGCGGAGGTGGAACACTGTATGGGGGCCATACCCAGAGGTAGTCATTGGTGAGTCGTACAGCATAACGTAATGTGGGGATATTTGACCCCGCCGGATGAAAGTAGGCAGCATGGAACTGGACTTTAAGGGGTGGTCCATCTCGCTCGACAAAGTAACGCTGAAATGCAGGAGCGCGAGAAAGTAGATTGCCTTCTTGCTCCTTATCGGACTCGAGGTCGCCATAATCGACATAATGCAGAATTCGGGCGACTGCAGATCGCCAGATACGAATGCACGCCGGGCATTGAAGTTCGAAGACAACAATTTTGGCTTGTGATGGCGACGCAGGCAACGTCAGCGGGGAAATATCCTCTTCGGTAGACAGATGCTGTGGATCTTTTTGGAATTCATCACAGTTGCTCATCATGTCTTCTTCAATACGAGCTTTCAGTTGCTGAAGATGGGGAGATTGGTCATAATAACGGGCAGCAAAACTGTCTTCCGTGAATGCCTCCTCAGGAATTACCGACCACCTCGGACGTGATCGGGAATGGCGCGCAGAGAGGTACTGGTATGCATGGGAAAGACGACGGAGATGTGTTGTCCTTCGGAGCGTCATATTTTCCAGCAACACAACAGGAATTTCAGGGGAGTAGTCAGCAAGCATGGGAATTTCATTGGCCGCGAGTTGATCGAGTGCGACGAAAAGTTCTATAGCAGTCAATAACGAGATGGATTTGGCCTCCGGAGCGACCCAATACAAGCTACTAGCCTTTGACATGTATTTATCCATCAAGATGCCGAGTTGTGTACATGCCTCGTCCACATTCGTGACGCAGGCAAGCCAGTCGTCAATGCCGTGCTCAACCGATTGCTCGACGTCGTAAAGTGTAACCTCGGGGTCAGCCTTGAATGCCTCCTCAAAAAAGGCCCCGCTCGACGACAAGAAATCACTAATAGCGCCACGATGGCGATGATTGGGATGAAAGGGTGTGTCAACAGGTTCACGGCCACGATTTGCAAGAACTTCGGAAATGTATTCATGACTGTGCTTGAGTGAGAGCTGTGTATCTCTCATGAGTTCATTTTGGGAAGGATTCCGAAACGGAGTCAGGCAGGTGTCCAGCGGCATCCATCTGGCATCAAGGATCCCCCGAAGGCGAGCACATGTGTCCAGAGCCATCTGGGAGAGCCAATTGGGGACAGACGAGCCAAGTTTGCGCACACGACGGAGGATTTTGGATGCGATCAAATGAAGAAGATCCGTGGATAGATTGGGGAGATTTGCATCCTTCGCGAGGGTGCATATAAAGAACAACAGGAATCTTTTGTAAGATATAGGGCCGGAAGGGGAACGGGTAAGAGATGTCTGAATTGTAACCCGGATGAGGAGCCAAAGAGCTGAACGGCGCCAAGGAACCTCTTCCCATAAAGAAGTATTATGGGAATCGTCACGGACGCGTTTGATAATGTGAAGAACATCAGCGGTGCGATCCACTCCTTTCAATATACCCGAATGTAGTGTTGCAACATACTGCGCATGAGCGCAAGGAATGGACGGGTCGACCGTACCAGGGACACAGAGAGAATCGGCGAGTTCGGATTGGAAGCGCACATCGCCAAATGTCTCGTTTTTCATCTCGATGGCGAACCCAGGATACGAGCATTTCAAAGATCCCGCTGTTTCCCGTACAGTATCTGCGTGTGGGGGAGCCTCGAACGACTCGAACAACATGCAGTTCTCCAGTTTTGTAAGGATAATCGCAGTATGGTGAAGGCGGATGAGAAACGCGAGAATGTCTATGAATTGTGAGCACGGATCAACAGAGAACTTGGGTACATACCTCCTGATTGCATGGAACGCAGCTGAGAGATTATGTGGTGTTTTTCCAAGTACTCAGACTTGGCGGACACGCACAAGTTGTCCAGCATCTTTGAGATGTGATGCCACTGGACCTCAGAAGTTCCATTGATCTGTGCGCTATAAGCATGGGCAGCAGCGCACACGGAACGAGCGAGTGAAAAATCGTTCTCTGGGGTATAGTCGCTATATGTGAGAAGCTTGATAGGAAGGAAGACGTGTGTAATAGCATAATTCAACGATTCAGAAGTTTGGATGAATACTGGGGAGCTCGTCGTTTCGGTGTGGAAGTTATCTGCAACAGACATGGTTCTTGTTGACGCTGCCAGGACACAGCCTCAATTCCTCATGAGTCGTACATACTGACTATTACGTCTGGACACACAGTATCGATGAATCGCATTTTCACGAACGCGACGAACAACCTATGTGTCTCCACCCTGTACCATCCATCGTTCCACACCAGACACAAAGGTCATTATTAGAGCCATGGGGTTGAGTCCGAGAGCTAGCGTATTCGTGGGACACTGTCTGGGAAAACTTACAGCCCAAGACACCACGACATTGTTCTTCGCACTTGTCAGAACCTTGGGGGGAGGAATGCGTTGATTTGGGTGAACTACTGGCGTCTGGTATGATTCACAAGTTGACTTTGGCAGCGTGAACGAAAGTTCGAGCTGACCTTCACTCGAGTCACTCCTGGTGTCCTGGGGGCTAAGCCGGCAGTCTTGTTGACGACCGTGCCGAGACAAGCCTCAAGCTCTCGACGATGAGGTACAGAATACCCTCGCTTGTGAAAGGAAGTGGCAGCCTGAACGAAGACGGAAAATTCGATGGGGACGGTGAGTCTTAGATGCCTTCAAGTCGCCTCCGAGAACAAGCTATATAGTTGGTGCTGGGAGAGCCCGTATTTGATACTCACAGACCTCTGGCCATCGAATATTGAATATTGAGGCAAGGACATGTACTATCTCGCTCACCGGCATGCTCTTCCCCGGCAAACCGTACCCGGACCACCACTTCCTGACACCTCGCGACACCGCCAACCTCGGACATACCCTTTCCTTCAGTCCTTCCGCACCATACAGGACGCCGATACCCGTCACAGAGCATGTCTGTGCCAGCATATCCTGAGGAGCGACATCTGAACAGCGAGGGCGCGATGGGACGATACAGTGATGATTGTGACATACATGGGGAGGGTGTGTAGACAAGATGTTCCTTGTCGGACCTATCAGTCAATCACGAGACTCCGACGTTTGCAGATCGGTAGGACACCACGTCGCTAGGGAAGCCAGGAGCAGTCCAAAAAGGATGCGACCTTGTTGGTCCTCCCACCCGGTAGCGAATCCTAGATATATGAGGGTGCTAGTTTGAGGTGGCGATCTTTGTATTCACTCCGCGCACGGAGAACGTGAAACGGTAAGCTAACAACTCCAATTTAACACACATTGAAATATCCGTACACGTTTATTATAGCCCAGATCGCTAGGAACATGACCAATGAGGTATGATCAAGCCCGTGGAGACATAAACATAGTTATTGAGGAACTTGACTAGCTGGGTGGCCGTATTCTTGTCCAGGATGTGCGATAGCTGGGAAATGGTAAGAGGCATGTTGAGACGTTGACTAAAAATGGACTTTTGGTGCCAAAAACGAATGTATCGGAGCCGCTTGACGAAGCGGGTCGAATCGATGTCGGGACGTATTTCTAGATGTGGAACATTGGTCAACGGTCCGGCTCGTCAGAGTAAGCAAAGACACACCGAGGCCAATGTCGCAGAGTCTAGCCTAGAAGAGACTTTGTTGGACTTGGTAACCCAGCTGGCTGATCCAGATGCGGGGGCAGATTTCTTTCTTGGACCGAATTGGGTTTTGGGAAGCTAGTCGTTTGAAACAAGGACATGGTCAGTAGTACGTTCATCACAAGCATGGATGTCGACTGCCACTGTACCTCGGAGTTCTAGCACTCTGCTTAGAAACGAGCGAGTCCTGTAATCAGACGAAAGCGTCCTCGCCGTTGAATTCTACTTCCATAGGCATGCGCAACTTTGCGGCATTATTGAATCGGGTCGTTGGTTGGCCCCACTGTTCGTGAGCTTTTCATGAGCTATTGTCATTAATATGACCAAGATAGAGCAAACCCATACCCAGAATTAAGGATTTCGGCGTGACAGCGAAAAAATGTCGGTGCAGCAGATGTGGACTCGGGCTGTCGGTCATATTTGCTACATCTCTCGGACGCCGCTCTCTGATAATTACGGCCGTCCACAGTATATGCAATGATAGGCAAGGAGGCGGGGGTAGGGTGTCTCGAGCCTGCAAAATTATCAGAGACTCGACCGCTGCCCTTGCAGAAGCGTATAGGTCAAATACACACTGTGACGATCAAAAGGAATTGGCCAAGATTAGCGACCGAGATTGGTGTTCCGGCGAGCACGACCCAACGAACAGTGTACGTTTAAGAGAAGAGCGAGCAGGCCATTGCTTATACTTGTTTGGAAGATGCTGCTTTCTGTGCGTGCCCATCATAACTGAGACTAAAACGAGTTGACTGCGTATAACATCCTCGCCTTTCCCCAGAGTAAGCTGGCCGCCTTTGGTGCCCATAACTTTCCAAATCCCACATCACAGCCGTTAGCAGGTTTCATGACCACCAAATTCCGAGAGGACGCCATCGACGATAAACTTGCATGCGTGCTCTTACACTATTTATCTAGGCTCGATGATGGCCTCCAAACATGACCCGACGGCGCTTGTTGACAAATTTACTCCCAAGCCATTGAAAGCGTCGGGATACAACGAAAGAAAGAGGATTATTGTCATTTGGCGAATTGTTCCCCAACTCATCTGTTCCTGTAGTGAATACTTTGGTCGCCCAGACTAATGTATACCTCACGGATGACAACGACATTCTCTTGCTTTCGGCGGCAAATGAGACATCGCCTTCCCTAACGAATCCGGAGGCTCAGGTTATCACAAAGACCTTTGCAACTTTCCCGGCTAACAACGAGAAGCGGAAGACGGAACTCGATCTTTGCTGTCAATCCGTCACTTTTCCTTCCTTCAACATGATCGGTACTTTTCCCATACTTAACGAGATCACCGTCACCGCTAAATTGAACAAAGTCGTTCGGATCGGCACTCATCCAGCAACCATTGAAACCCAAGTTCTTCGCTATATCCCTCATCTTCCACGCAGGAATAGGAGGGGATAGTGCCCGCTTCCAAATAGGTTCGAAAAATTATGATGCCTGTAGGCGTTCAAATAGCTTATATGCAGATGAATCAGGTGCAGTTTTCAAGTTGCGAGCGTTCGACCCGTGCTGACAACCATCCTTGGCCGTGCGATCCACCAAAGAAAAGAAGGATTGTCGTTTTTAAACTAATGTATCTACGCAACAGATGGAAGGATACGACTCAAATGGTGTGTTTGAGTTATGGATTTGGGCACATACGCACGCTAAACTATTCGGGCAGGTTGTAGTCAACGCGCCAAGAATGCAGTAAATTCGAGCCGTCCACCGCGAGGTTGGCACTCGCTGTTCGGTCTATCTGTAATTAACGCCAGTCACATCGGGTTATGCGTTTTCTGCCATGTGGTTCCAAAAGCTTGACATTGACACGAACGCTGCAGAAATGATGGATCGGTTTTCGGTGACCTTCATACCCGTGGATTAACGTAGGTTTCGATACTCGCCTTTGTGCGGCTTGTGTGGTAAGTAATCCTTGCCCTACTGCCATATTTGCGGGCCCTCGTCTACTAATATTCCAAGTCACCTTGTATTCCCGCACTGTCACCGTCACCTCACCTAGCCTTCACCCTCTTGCTCTCACCACTGGTCCTCGCTCTCGCACACCCTGTTTGCGTGCATGCGAGTATATCATAGGGTACTGTCCCGGCTTCGGGCTGGGCCCTCCTCGTATCATCTGACAGAGTCCCGGTATCGAAGAAGAGTTTTGAACGGCAACTATTATCCTCATGTCCGACTGTGTGAAACTCATTTTCGTTTGATCCCCACAAGTTCAGTGTCTCACCTCAGGCTTTCGTTAGGTTCCCAACGTTCTTGTGTTTACCTGGTTCTGTACTTCATGTTGGGCCACCTCCTACTGTGTACGTTGTCATGCACGGTCGACGACTGTTTTGTAATCCCATTGCAACGTGTTAATTCATACAACATCATGTGGTATATTGAGAACAGCTAAAGTGGCCTCAGCGATACACCATCAGTATGCCCACACTCTACAACGTAGTATCGTTTTCATATGTATACACCAAGATCGTGTTTTTATCATTCGAATACATGAAGGATCATCAAGTCCCAAATATGCTGTAAGAGCCCTCAGGGATCAGTTCCCCGTCCATATTTACTTGTCAAAGAACTCACCAACAAAGAACGTTGAAACGAATCAATCCATATGTGGGCGCCTTCGAGGCAGCTCGGATTCTGTGTCGGATATTTCGACCGTCTCCAGCCTCCGTTTGGCAAATGAAAATGACGCTGGTGGCCCAGAAGCGTCTTGTGGATCGCACACCACGTCCATAGGTGATGGGGGTCCGGTTTCTGGGGAACAAGAACTCGATATCCCCATATTGCACATCACGTTGGTATGACCAGACACAGCCGATCGTGGCGACCCGAAGTCCTTCTCCCTCAGTGACTCCCCTTGAAGAATCTTGCCCATGTGTGTGTGCTCGAACGGCCGGCCTCTGTTCCGAATCGCGAGCAGCGCCCTCACGGAAGGCAGCGGTGACTCCTCGAACGTGATCTCTTTCTTTTCCGAGCCCCCGATAATGTTGAATAGATTCCGCCGTGCTTCCCCGTTGTTCGCGAGTTCTTTCGGAGGTCCCTTAAGGAACTCGCATAGCCGGAGATAGGAGTCGTAATCTCTCAGATAGAGCTGCCCGGCGAATATATTGAGTTGGTCGATCAATGCCCAAGGGGGAGCCCAATCGGAGGGAAGGGGAGGGATGGAATACAGTCTGAGATCGTCCGATGGTTTCATGCACTGAGACGTGCGGGGGGCATATACATGAAGGTGGACGTTTTCGCTCGACCTGATGTCCGACATTAAGCAGTCGGCTTCAAATGGACTAATCACAACCAATACGGGATCGCGGTTTTTTTTGCTAGACAGTACCCATTGGACAGGACGCAAATACTGATCAATGGTCCCTTTGGTAGACTCGGGTTTGATTGTAGTGCAAAAATCTGCCGTTGCTAAGATAAATGGGCTCCAGACGTGTGCCTCGCGAGCGGCTGCAGTGGTATTTTCGAGGGTAGTGAAGACAGGATGGAAAGCACTGCGAGGGCGTAGTGGTGGGATAACGCCAGTTTGGACAAAGGCCGCAACTTCCGGGTGAAGAACATGTTCTGCAGGTTCTGCCTTGGGTGGCAGCTCCACCTCCCGTTCTCGCTCCTTCTGGCGGTTAACCTCCCGTTCTTGCTGTTCTTCCATCTGTGCATTAGGAAACGAAAGAACTCCGAGGACTTTGCAATGCTGACGGATCGCCGGGTCCAGTTCGGCCAGAGCATTGCCAGTTTCGCAGGGCGCATAGAGATTTTCCAACGATGTGCTTTCTGGCTGGAGCCATGCATCCGACAGCTCGTTCTGCGTGAGGTTATTGTTGCAGAATCGGGACCAACCAGTGAACCTGGATTTATGGTTCATGCCTTGTTGTGCCCAGGAAGGCGCCCGTTGGCGAATATCATTCCAGGTCTCGTGTATCGCCCAGCATAAGACGTCGACAGTGGCAACTCGAGCGTCTGGCTCTTTTTTCAGAGCCCGGATGCTCAGATCGACCTCAGGTGGCGCAAAAAACATAACCTTGTGGCCGTGACCCAGCTTTCGCATCCGCATGCAGCCTGAAATTATACACTGTGAAACCCGACCGTTGAGATCTAAACCTCGAAACGAACCTTGCACGAGCGCGTCTTTGGTGACTTTGGGGCCCAGCGTAACGGCTGCTCGTGATCCAATAGGAAGTTTAATGTCGGTGCCTCTCGTATGTGCATGATCTAGGTAGACAACACAATGCCCCAATTGTTGTGAAAGCGGTGATGATGACATTGGTATGGAAGTGCCATTTCGATTGAGTACCATCAGTTCATCGTTCTCATTGAAATAGATAGCACCAGCGGTAGCATGGTTGATATCTAACCATGCTTTTGCCACTTGAATATTGGAAAAATCGAGTATCTGTGCACCGACATCCAGCAAAACACGAACGTCAGGTTTTTGCTCGGCCACCATGCGGAGGAATTCGTGCGTGGTATTTCGTTTTGTGTTTTGGTGGATTGCCACGTAGAAATCATTTTCGGGCCGAAGAAGATAGTCAAGGACCTTGGCATTGGTTCCCTGCTGATGCTCGAGGTCCTGCTGTATAGAAGTCGGCAACAACCATCGACCGTCATTCGTTCCTGAAAAGCCTATCGCTTGCCTCAGCGGCCAAATCGATGGACTCAAAAATCACTCGCCTGTGATGACGTTGTTCCGTTCCTCTGCTAAATCCCAGCTGGATGCAGACAGTTTCCATGGAAATTCTTTCGCTTCCTTGGGAAACACCACCCGGGCAAGGTAGAAATCTATGGCTGCTTGATTCCGAGCGAAAAGCGGGAATATGACCTTGTCCCATTGCTCCGATGACTTGAGATTGATCTCCCCGAGTGTCCGGAGCGAGACCGGCAATGTCTCATCATTGTAGTCTTTGATCCAAAGATCGTATTCAGTAGATGGGTCATCCTGGTCCAGCAGAGTTTCGAAAGAAGATCTCAGCTGCTCCTCGGTAAGGCCGGAATGATAGTAAGACAGGCATGTTAGAATGATTGTGATGTCTGGATGGCCGAACTGCGTAGTGGGGGAAGGCACGTCTTTGGCCAGATACGGAACGGCAAGCATCGTGCGAGGTGGGGAGCGGTCGGAGGTTTGTGGTTCGTGGGAGAGAAGGCCATAGTCGACGCGACATCTCCGCTCCGTAAGAGCGAACAAGAGGATCTTGCAGGCCAGGAGACCACGAAGAACCAATAGTACATTCCACATACGACTAGGCTGGTCGGAATGCTTAGTATACTCCTCTACCCTCTTTACTGTCTCACGAACTTGCAGGACATCTTTGTCGGATATGAAGCTATGAATCGCACCTCGTAATTCTGGGGAGATACCTTGTAAGCGGAGGCTGGAAAGCCGACCAGCCTTCACGTCTGCTGCAATCAATGATACTAATAGAGAGCCAACGCCCGAGTCTTTCACGCAACGAATATAAGGGAACGACCCAGGAGGGCCGCATTCATATTCTATGCTGTTAGGGTGATTTCTTGAAAGTGTTGGAGCGTATTCTCTGACGAGCCGAAGTACTTCCTGAGTGATTGTCCATCGGTCAGGATATCCGTCCATATGTTGCTCGAGGCCAGTCGTGTAAATTAATTGGAACCTTGGATGAAGGATCTCGTCGCTCTCGTCCAAAACATCGCGGACATGAGAATCCATCCACTTCTGAAGGCTCAACCACTTGAATGCGCTGTCTGAAGCACCCTGAGCATCCCCGCCTTGCTCGTCATTGTGATCAGCGCGAGCGATCTCCATTTGGCTTGAAGAATTTCCTAAGTTGTTAAGGAGTCGAAACATACTACCAACAAAGCTGTCTTCCGGCAGCTGGGGTTAGATGGTGAGTTCAAATGATCATCAACATAGTCACGCCCATCCTCACCGATTTTAGTGACAAGGATTTCGGTATTCGGCCATATAATGATTTCCGAAGCTTCGATAACTGATCGGTTACGTGATTGCTTTTGTAAATTTGTTGCTCGACGCTCATTAATTTGAGAGACATGGCATGCTCAGGCTGCACAAGTAGAATTCCGCGCTCGGCCATGCATCGAGACATCAGCTTGTGTAGATCATCGATTTGAAGGCTTATCACCCGGCCCCGGTCGTCGTACTCGGGGGAACGAGAGAAGGGCAGGTGGTATATCGGCCTGTTAGTGAGCCCACCAAGGCGGGCAACCAGCAGATCGAACATCTGGAGCGTCAACGCTTTCGGAACAATGACGCGGGCAAGTTGCTTGCCATTGGCGAGAGCAGCAGTAACGATCGGGACGATAACAGATGATTTCCCTTCGCCCATGTTGACTTGCAGCACAGTATTTCGCCCAGATTTCGGAGACATCATTTCCATCGCAATTTTTGCTTGATCGCGACGAATAAGAAAATTTCCTTGAATCTGATGTAGGAAAGAAGCAACGTGAAGGAAAAAAAAAAGACTTGGAAAGAAGACGCACCTGAATTAATAACCAATCTGGGTAGTCCTCAGGAGCCCACCCTTCACATCCCTCATTCTCTAGTTCCTTAGAAAGCTCTTCTTTAGGACCGTCCAAAGCACACCGGAGCAATCTTCGAGAGCGTTGAAGGTCCAGGAGAAGTAGAGCGAACGATATCAAGCATTCCTTCCAGGGCTGGGGGAGGTTTATCGGCGAAGTGGATGCAAGGCATCGCAGGAGAACGTCTGCCGTAATTGGTGGCCATTGACCAAATTGACTGAGAGCTTGTTCATATGGGTCGGTCGTTGGGCCAAGACGCTTCTTGAGAATGTCTAGAGCATGTAAGTAGTTGACTCTGCATCCTGCATAATGTTTCTCCAGTACTTCGATGACATCCTTCCCTCTCAATCCGTAAGCCACCCGAGAATCCGCGGAGGCGCGTTGTGCGCTAACGTTAAGGTGAGTGAGGTATTCCTGTTGAAACATGGGACTGCCAGTGAATTTATTCATTGGGAGAGATGTGAATAATCGATCCAAAGAGGGAATGTATTGTGATATTTTGTAGCTGTCGCGAAGTAAAATGGTGCGCTGAGGTAGCTTTGGCGCTCGTTGATCGGAAAAAAGCTGATTGAGCGTGACCGGACCGGCAATTTTCTCGTTGAGTGTATATCTCTGACGCATGTCCGGATTTTGTAGGGTGGACACTCTGGATTCTGCAGGCACGCGTGCGCTAAGATAGCAGCTTCCATAGTAGTCACGGTCCTCCGGAGACACTGGGCCAGAGCCACGCCAAGGGAATATATATGTAGCTCGTTTCATATCGCGTTCCATCGATAATTTCAGCTCGGAATCATTAGGATGGTCCCGAAGCCAATAATATCTTTCGCGGATTTCGGTATATAAGGCGCGAATTTGAGGAAACAGCCTGAAAACTTGATCCATTGAATCATCTGGATCACTTTGGATCACTTTGAGTTTCATGATTGACTGACACCCGGCCGACTGTAAGAGAAGATACGCTGCCTGAGCCCCCGTTTTGTCTGTCAGTGGGTCCGGCCTATCGTGGCTAGCAAGGCCATGCAGTTGAACGAGATACTGCGTGCTCATCAGGTCGCCATTCCCCATCAAGCAACCCAATTCCGTATCCACATTGTACGCGTGTAGCAACGGTTCGCCAGGTGCAACGTCATGTGTGTGAACCTGAATCTGACGGTTGTCATGCATTTCGAGACAGTAATTCGGGATGAGGACGAGTCTGGGGATAAGTTCCTCTGGAAGGCGCGAATTTTGCCGAAGAACAAGTCGCTCTAAACCGTACAACGCCCCCACACTTCTATTTTCATCGTAAACCATGTCTTTGAAGTCACGGGACGAGAGCTCTTCCTGATCGTTGACAAAAAAGGACAAGTTGTAGCGGGGTAGTGCAATGGAGAGTTGCAGCTCTGGAACAGACTGGCTGAGGGAGTCGTTGCGGGATGTAGTTATTAACAGATTGTTAGACTGGCTCTTGTAGATATATTTGGATTTCTCGAAAGAGTACTGGTATTCCGGGATGTTGAGACACTCGAAGCACTTTGATACCATTGCCCAAGTTGGGCTTCGCACGTCCACTAGTGTCTCACATCTTTTGTACGCACGATATTGTCCAGATACACGATCGATTCTCCAGTTGTCTGGAGACTCCTCCCAAGGTAGCTCGAGAGGGCGTATCTCTATGGTCCCTGTGGACAGATTCAACCAGTGAACATGACCGTCAACGAGCGCCGGCGGAAGATCCCCTCGCATTTTGCTGGAAGGAATCAGCTCGAGGATATCTTTTGATTTATTGCTCTCCACCCGAACCATCAGATTGTTTTCTCGCACCGAAAAGTGTACCTACGGTTTTGAGTCCTCATACTGATGTCGCGGGGTGTTGGTACACATACCTTACGGTTGAACATTGCAGTTAAAGCCGTGAAATCCATTCCCGGAAGAT